>LIHB01000072.1:3573-132852 GCA_001297265.1 Mycosphaerella arachidis
TATATTTCTAGAATAGCTCCTCGACCCTCTAGCGTAACTCGGCCTAACGAGTCTACTCGTACTCGCTCGAAGGCTCTCGCTACTCTACGAGTCGCTAACGGAGGGTCCGTTTACTAATTTAAATACCGTAGAGGTTAAAGATATTATCTCGGATAGCTTTCTATATTACTTTAGCGGTAATCTATAGCTCGATATCGATACGGTAAGGCTCTAGGTTAATCGTTAGGCGAGGTATCGTATATCGTAACGGTAGCGATAGTAGCGAGGGTAGTAATAAGGCGTAGTTAGTAACTAAGAGTCTACGAGTCTTAAATGCAAGTCTCGAAGTTTACAGTATTAACGTAATTACCGGTTATGTAAGCTTAGGCTACCGCCGTACCCTGCAGCGTACCAGCTACCAGTGACGGCAGTCGTTAACTCACACTTCTCCTTCCCGACCCACCGTACACTTCAGCGCCGACCATACTGCATACTTCATCACACCTAATACACCGTCTGCGTCGTCGTAACATCTACACCCGTCGCACACGCCTCGCCATTCAAACACCTAATCGACGCATACGACTTATGCGTCCGCACCACCGTCGTCGGCAACCTCGACCGTGCCTCCTCCTCCTCCTTCGCCGCCATCGAAGAACCCTTCTTCACCTCTCCAACCCACTGCGATCCCTCTCTACCAAACAATTGCGACCAAAGCCCTCCCCCTCCCAGCACAAGTCCAGCCAGCAGTAAAGCAACGAAGAACCATGGCGAAGTGACGACCCGGCGGGTAGCAGAGCTGTTTGATCTACTGTGGCGGCACGCAGAGCAGTGCTTGGTATACTTGTCCCGCTCCCTTTTGCTCACGAAACTTGCTAGGTTTCGTCGACGTCCACATCTTGTGCATGTTCGTTCTTTTGCCCAGGTTTCGAAGCAGGACTGCCAGGATGTTGGGAGTTTTTGGAAGAGAAGTGATGTAGATATTGTAGTGGCCATGGGTCCATACGAGTCTGGCGGGGCGGGGGGAGTCATGATGTTGTGTCGTGTTCGTATCGTGTCGTGTCGTGTGGGAAGTCGATGTTGATGTGAGGAGGGATCGCTTGCGTAAGAGTGCCTATAGGTCAAGTTAGATGGCGGGTTTCAAGATTCCACTTCTGGCTGCGCTTGGAGGCTTACGGCTGGAGATTTGGCATAGGAGATGGACTGGACAAGGTCAGCAAGATGAAGCCTGTGGTTTGGCAGAGGGCAAGGCGTTCTTGTATGATTCCCAGCGCAGATTCTGGGTGGCAAGGTAACACTTCTAGCTCATTCGAATGCTCAAGGCTGGAGTATGCAAAGAGATGAGATGATATGGACTAGGTCAGCAAGATGAAGCCCATGATTTGACAAAGGGCGAGGTGTTCTCGCATGTTCAGCAATGAACTCTCAACTGTTTGCTGCCACGGCTCTGGCTGGCAGTGCGGTGTGGATGTGCGCTGCACACTCGCGGCGAGCTACATGCTGCATGATGCGCGTCTATGCTTCGCAGAAAGCACGCGACGTTTCATACCCGCCGCGTGCAGCCATGATGTGTTGCGTCCATTCCGTCGCAGTTGGGTGTCAAGATAAGGTGTTGAAGAGGGACAAGGTGCTCGCGCACTGGAAAGGTACATGTATTCTATGCTCCGGTGCTGGCTGATTTCCAAGTAGTGAAGCCGGAATCCCTGCGCTCCTACTCTTTTGTGCAACAAAGACTGGCGCCTGGAGCACATCTCATTGCGTGTGGGCGGGAATACATACATCGGATCGGCATGGGGTCCCCGGCAGCTTTGACTGAATGCTCGTCCGCTGTTTGATTCCTCTGCACCTCAGTGCACGCGTCTGACTTACTGGGGCGACATTCTTTCACCACATTCGTTGATACACACTCTCTGCCATGGCAAGCGGACAAGGCGTAGATTGGAATGAATGGGAGGCACGCGTGCTGTCTGGACTCATGGAAAACATGTATGTCGACGAACAGCCAAGTTCAACAGCCTCACCCAGCAGGAATCTCAACGCAGCCAACGATGCCAACCCTGTTTTCAGCACTCAAGGTACGCTTCCACTATTGCTGGTGTTCTGATGGCTTTTGTGAGCTCACCCGAAGCAGCTATCGAGCACTTTGAGTCCGACCCTGCTGCCTTGACCACATCACCATCGCTACCAAGCTTGAGTACATCACCTCCACTGAAATCCTTGACCCCATCACCACCGCTGCTGGCCTTGACCCCGTCACCACCGCTGTCACCATCGACCAATTCCCAGCATGCGTCTACCATCCCAGCCAGCAATGAGCCGCAACAGAGGTCCTTCTTCAAAACTGCTAATGATGCTGTCCTCGCGCTGGACATAGCCAATCAGGCCGGATGTTCTGGCTGGGACCGGGACATCCTACGAGCATCGTATGTCGCGGACAAGAGAAAGGCTGCCACGGATGATGGGAAGGACGAACCGTTTCCAGGTGTAAGTATCATAAGTGGCCCGCGCGATTGGCCAAAGCAGGAAGATGAGCACTCATCAGACTATCGCCCGGCTTATTTCAGAACTGGAAAAGACGCTGTCCGCGCCTTGGATATTGCCAAACACTCCAACTTCGATGCTCCTGCTGGAGGCTGGGATGACTTGACGGCGTCGCATGTTGTCGAGATCAGAAAGATGGCGAATCGTAGTGGGAAGAAGCAGGATCCTTTCCCGCGTGTGGATGTCGTGCTGTGTCGTCGTGGCTGGCCGTCACGGGAAGATGGGGGTAAGACGGAAGGTCATCGTACCAAGCAGTAGGAATTGGAGTAGGCGTGGTGCGTGTACAGAGCGCGTTGTCGTCCTCTCGTGATGGATCCGATCGCAGTAAAGGAAGGACGATGCTATAGTGTGCTGAAAGTCACAACAGATCCCTCCTCGGAGAAAGACAAGTCGGTCAAAAGAACGAGAAAGCCAAGGGAGGCATCACTGTACGTAGGTCGCACTATGACAGGCAGTTAAGTATTGTGAGCTGCGGCCGGGACACTGCTGTATCCTGTCTGACCGGGTGATTGGTGTGGAACCTTTCCCTCGTACCCACGGCGTAGACTCTCGTCCTGCATATCGATAATATCATAATCACTATCGTGCCATGAGGTATGCGCCAGGAGTATTGATCCAATTTACGGCTCTTCCGACGAGCACATAGATTAAAACCAGCAGCGGCTCAAAACGCAGCGTCTACATCACCCCAATTTGACAGTCTTACAATCTTACACTCGCCGAGCTACCGCTCATGTCCAACAACGGCCATTGGAAGTATAGCGTGTCCAGCGCTGTTTTTGATGGTCATATCGATGTACTGAACCGCAAAATGCTCGGTACTCGTCGCGGTGATCTTTGCTCAAGAGTAGAAGGCGAATCGCTGGGCTCGGGACTGGCGAACTGCGATCTGCTGAGTATGTCGGCGTCGGCGAAAAACGGGTGGCCCGGTGTGTTCACTTCGGGCCACTCCTTTGCCTGAGTTTTGGGCTCGACGTTCCGCACCTGCGAAGATTGTCAAAGCCGTTGTGTTTGGAACACGCCTCGGCTCACTTGTGAGTTCTGACAGATGTAAGTTATGGCCGGAGTACCCTCTCGTGCGTCTTAGGTGTTGAGATGCTGTGCTATAAGCTTGAAGACCTATAGTGACGCAGAAAGGTCTTCTAGAGCAGATGTAATCTCTATAACGTAGAGACCCTTTGTCAAGGAAGTAAAGGAGAAAGTAGCCTTACATTACCGATCCACCCTAAGCGCAAAGGGTCTTGGGCAGTACATGTGGCTGCCAAAATTCAGACTAGTAGCATCGACCAGGAAGGATTAGCGGTCCTAGTACGTGATTCGCGTGCACTGAAAACAGTATAAACAGCAAGGGATGAACGGAATTAAGCACGGCGAGCAGTCTTGCAACGGCATCCTCATTAAATGCGGTAATGTGTTCCTCGCGGTTGGCGGCTGGAGCACCTCCGATTGAATTGCACAGCGTTAGGAAAGGCGTTACCATGCACTCCTGGCGCACTTTTCTGCCGGCTCTGCAGTCTTACTCGCGCGGATTTCCCGCCGAACCGTTGGGCTTTCTGAGCCTACTATGACCACGGAGTTCGTCTATAGCCCGTATTGTCGGCATGACCACTGCGTAGCATACCTAAATAAGCTGGCACAAAGGCAAGTATTTCGAAGGTGCCAGTATAAGCGTGCCAGTATGAACGTTAAAGGCGGGAACAGGCAATCCGAAATCACAGTATATTGCGAGAGCGAATACTATTCCTCGTTCCACCAAGATGCGATCTACCATGCTCTTCCTGACCGCGGCAAGCTGAGTTCATCGGTTGCATATCCGCACTTACGACTTCGCAGTGAATGGTAAGCCAGGGACCGAACTACTCAGAAACTCCGCAGCCATTTGAACCCTCAGCCGACAAGATCGAGATGTTCTGGAATCGTTCCTTTGATCATAAGCCTCCAAGATACTCGGACAGTGGGTTTGTTCCGCTGCTTCTCGCGCCCGACAGCGTCACTGCTTCATCTAGAAGCCAAACAAGCGGGAGCTTCATATTGCCCTTGGCCCAGGCAGGGCAGTGAACCGATACTCGAAGCAGCGGTAGTCACGGGACGTTTTCCCGTATGCCGAAATCACCATCGCCTGGTCCTCCAGCTTCAGTGTGACCCTACTGTGCACACACGTCTGGAAGCAGAAAACTGGCCCAACTCCAATTCAGCTTTTCGTGGCTGTTCTTCTCGGTATCCTAGTATCTGCTGTGATCCTCCCTGCTCAGGACAGCTATGGCGGTGTTCTTCCTCAAAGCCTCCCTCTTTTCTCTTCCCCAATCACATAGCCAGCCGGGCTGTGCCTGTAAGTACGCCAAGAGAGGCTTGTGCTTCACCTGGAAGTTCAGCTAGATGCCTAGAGACCAGGAAGTACATCGTTCATCTCCTCGGTCGTGCGCTAGATGTGGATACCGAACGCTGCACGTTCATGGCGAGCTCGATTTTGGCGGCCGTCTGGTCCAGTGGCTTAGAGCCGGCGCATATGGCTCATGCGATGCTGGTTCCTGAGTGCTACCAATTCGCAGATGGCACATGCAAGCGGGGTGGAAGCAGAATTCGAATGGCATAGCGCGTTGGTTGATCGCAGCTCGAGTATCTTCGCTCCTTCGTGAGCAGAATCGATCCGGCATTGGAGCGCTGGTCGTGAAGGTGATGGTTTGAGGCAGATGCCGTAGGCAGATGCCGTAGGCAGGTCGACATGGAGTTGTTACAGTGCCTCGGTAGGTTTGTGTGGTCGGCCGAGATCTTCGGCGTCATTGTTGCCTCAGGCAGCATCACGTCTGAGATTTTTCGGGCACTTTGTTCCGTCTCACTTGCAGCACAAATATCCTTCTCTTGTTCTTTCTTTCATGCGCGCATGAATGCGTTCTCGTGCTTTCACCTGTCTGGTAACACTGTATGCGACTTCCATGTTCGCCAAAAGTATGCTGCAGCTTGTCTTAGGTGCTTTGTCCGGACCTTTGTTGCAGGTGAGCGATGCAGACATAATGCATTATCATTCATTGTCTCTTTGCATGTGAACGCAGTTCATGTAAGTGTTTGTCCAACACATGGTGCAGCGCTGTGAATGGAATTGGGCTGAGGCAAACATGAGTTCTTGTGTATATCTTCCCGCCTATTCTGTCCTTTCCTGCTCTCCTTTCCATCGACAACTTGTTCACGGCACAGCACAGCACAATACAGTGACCAGCCTGCCATCAGCACACGGCTTGTCTTACCAGCTATTCATCCATCAGATCTTCAGTCATCCGGTAGTCTTCCATCAGGACTTCTTCTCCAACGACTCTCCACATGGGCAACACACGGAACCCATGGTGGCTAATCTGCTCCTGGTATCACGACAACACCCTCTTCGGACTTGATCCTCTGACACAACAACAAGGTGAATCCCTGAACAAACATCTCCAGGCCGCCGGATACAATGCTATCCTCAAAATGGCCAACTTCAACCAAAGTGCAAAGCAATACATCAACCCGACCTACTTACCTCAGCTAATCAAGGCCGCGCCCGATGGCAGAATGTCTTGGGCACCAAACTTCCAAGGATTTCCTCAGCCCGATAGTGCGAAACATGAATTTAGCGCTCTGTACTTGCAACAAGTAGCCAAGGAGTTTGACAGTGAGCAAGCTGCTCAAACCAGCAAAGAAGGTGACTCCGCTGATGTTCTTGCAACCCAGAGCAGCAACATAGCCGACGGTCTTGCGACTCGGAATATCAGAGGAGACAACCTAGCGGACGATCTTCACAATATCAATGGCGAGCAGGACGAAGGTTCAGAAGATGGAGGCGTCGATGATGCTTTCAAAACATCCCCTTCCCGGGCTCGGCAACCATCCATTCCGGGTGGCTTTGACAATGGCAGCATGCACGAAGTCGACATACATCCAAGCTCTACCCTCTCACCTACACGCGCACAAGGCCCTGCCGCACCCAAACACCTTGTCCATCCCACAGATCCCTCCCACACCACTAGCGATTACAATACCGACATCCCCAAAGCAAAAGCAGACCTCGCCAAAGAGCGATCGAGCCTCATCCTATACCGCGCCCGTCTGGACAAAGAATGGCAAACTCTCCAAGCATCCCAAGCCAGCCTCGCTAAAGAGCAAGAAGCCCTCGTCACCGCTGTAGCATCTCTACAGCGACTCCAAACTTTCTTCGAAACGGGATGGACTAAGGTCCAGAACTTTGCAACTGAGCTGAACGAATGGCATGAGAGCTTGAAGAAGAAACAGGAGAGGATGGGTGCGTTCCGGGAGCAGGTGAACGAGTGTAGGGTGTGGGTACTAAGGGCTTTTAGGAAACGGGGTAGTGATGAGGATATGAGGGATAGTGGTGTGGTAAGGAGGTTGGAGGAGGTTCTGGGGGTTGCTTGGGAGGTCTAGAAGAGCCGCGTAGAGTATTGGGTTGAGGTTGTTTGAGGGCGAGTAAGAGTAATCTGCCTGCAATACTGAGGCTTACAGACCGGCTGTGGATCCTAGTCGACAGACACTATCTACCGCCAAAAAGATTCCTAAGCGATTGTAAGACTAGCCTAATACAAAAGTCAACAGGTCAAGCTGTAGAAAGATCCAGCTGAAACAAAAGAAAATCGGTCCTAATCCCTCTACGGCTTCCTGCAAAGTAAGCTAGAACCCAAAAGTGCCATCTTTCCAAATCCTTCCTGCGAAGTAAGCGAGAACCAAAGAATGCCATCTCTCCAAACCCTACTACCTCCGTCCATCTATAACACTCCGCCTCATCCACACCTCGCTCGCGTCCATCCCTACCTTACATCATCCCTACCACCTTGACTACACGATCTACATGTCCCACCAAATCCTCCTGCTTCTTATGCAAGTTCCGAATCTGTCGATCATGGTCCTCAACGCGGTGATCCGTCTTAGTAGCAAAGAGCGAGAAGTCTTGGCCCAGGGTGGAGATGTCGGAAGAACTCTGAGCTGAGAGGCGCGAGATGTCGGCGGTGTTCTTGTTGAGGGTGCGACCTTGCTTGGCGATACTGCGGACGAGTTCGGGCATCGTGGTGTTCATGAGGTTGCGCCAGTCTTGTAGGCTGGGAGTCGTGGTGGCGGAGGTGGCGGAGGTGACCTTGTTAAGGCGGGCGTCTTGCTTGGCGAGGCACTCTTCCTGCTTGGTGAGGCGCTCATCGTGCTGGGCAAGGCGCTCGTCCTGCTTCTTGAAGGCTCCGGTGGTGTTGATGTCATACTGTGTAAGGCGCTCATCCTGCTTCTTCAAAGCTGCGTCGGTCTTAATGTCATAGCTGGTGAGGCGCTCGTCGTGCTGGGTGAGGCGCTCGTCTTGCTTCTTAAAGGCTGCATTGGTGTTGATGCCGTGCTTGGCGAATTGCTGCTTGTACTTCTCAAGTTCCGCAGTGATGTCGATGTGGTTGGAGGCCATTGCTGACGCGTGGTCCTTCAGCGTCTTGCTGTGTACAGTCGAGGCTTCGTAGAGATTGCCGATGTCGATATCGTGCTTCGAGAGCTGCTTAGCATGAGCTGCATTGAACTTGTTGAGAACATCCATGTTTGAAGCGTGCTTAGCCGTAGTCGCCTTGATGTCGTTGATGTTTGAAGCGTGTACTTGAGCTTCTGTAGCAAGATCAACGACCTTCTCGCCCTGCTTGGCTGTGGTCTTCTTGAGAACGTTGAAGTCTGCACGATGATCTGTAGTGGTCTTCTTCAGATCGTGAATGTCCGTTCCGTGGGCAGCTGCAGTCTCCTGGAGACCATTGATGTCGGTACCGTGGACAGCTGTGGTCTTCTGGAGGTCATAGATGTCTGCACTGTGTACTGCCGATGTCATCTGCAGCTCATTAATGTCTGCATCGTCTACAACCGCAGTCTTCATGATGTTCTCGTTGTCTGAACCGTGCACCGCGGTAGTCTTCTTAAGTCCCTGAATATCTCCACTATACAACTCCGCCCGCTTGGCAAGTCCTACCCGAGTGAATGGAGCACCTAGTGGCGTCGTGGTAGCAGGAGTGGACACAGGCTGGATTAGCGGCGATGCTACCCCCTTGTCAATCGTGATGGCAGGTGATATAACTTCGCTGGGTGTGGCAGTAGAGGAAGCAGTTTCGCCAGGAAACGGTGCCTCAAACATGCCCTCCTGCGCGTGAATCGCCTGCGCAGCATTGATGACACTAGTCCAGCCCATGCGTCGACCTCCAGGAATGGACGTGACCTCAAACGAGCTCACACCATTTGGGCCAAAACGGTCGATGGCCGAAGTGACACGGGTCGCCACAACACGCCACACCTTAGCACCAAAGCAAGTCGGGATGCCAAGAGTAGCGAGCAGGGCGAGCAAGACGTTTGGTGGCGGCTTTGCCGCAGCGTTCTTAAAGATGCCGTGAAATGCAGCGGCCTTGATGATGCCGTTCTTGAAGTCGATGTCGTTGAAGGATAGCTTGCTTGGACAACCTGAAGAAGCATCGGCCTGGCCGACGAAGTATCCGAGCTTGAGGGTCAGACTGCCAGGAGCGGTAGATCCAAAGATGGGGTAGTGGAGGTACTTGGTCTTGAGCATCGGGGTAGGCTCATTGTTGGAAGCGTTGTCCTAGGAGCGGTTGTTAGTGTATATGTCATGGGTAT
The DNA here is from genome assembly GCA_001297265.1 of Mycosphaerella arachidis. Lineage (NCBI taxonomy): Eukaryota > Fungi > Ascomycota > Dothideomycetes > Mycosphaerellales > Mycosphaerellaceae > Mycosphaerella > Mycosphaerella arachidis. The sequence continues at coordinate 12,712 of LIHB01000072.1, forward strand.
GAGTGTGAGCATGAGCATGAGCATGAGCATTCGTATGAAGTCGTAGACGATTGTCGTGATGGGAAAAGGTCATGTTAGATTAGTACTGGCTGAAGACTTACCTCGAAGAAGATGACCTCGCCGGCCTCCCGATGACGTGGGGAGAGGGTGGATAGCTCGCACCAGCTGTCAAATATGTCAGCTATATGAAGATTGGTTCCAGATGTCGAGGCTGAACAACTTACCTGGCTGGAACACGAACGGTAGACATGGCCGTCTGTAGTGGATGAGCAGGTTAGATGTCACGAAGCTGGTCAATGGCGGAAAAGAGGAAGTTGTTGGAAAGGAACGCTGAAGGACGCTGAGCGAGAGAGGAAGCCTAAGTATGCAGATGAGTAAGAAGAGTGGTATTTGGTAATAAAGAGCTACAAGGAAAATGGAAAGAAGGAGATACTTATAAGCTGCTCGCTCGCCGCCGTCACCAAGACGCTGCGCAAGTCGCAAGTCGCGCTGTATGCAGAAATGAGCCATGCTGTTTCGATCGCGAGCAGTGCTAGATTGAGCGAGCAGTGATGGATCGAGCGCGAAGTAATGATATTTTGATCATAATCAGTGTTGCTTCGAGCGCGAAGTCCCGCTGTTCCAAGCGCAAAGTACTGCTTCAAGCGCGAAGCGACGCCACCGCAATTTGCATCCGCATCGTGTAGAGGTCTGCAGACGTCCGAATGGTTCTGGGGACAGGTACGATGCAGAGAACAAAGAAGAGAATGTAACAAAGTCACGCTAGAAGGAGGGTGGATGGGAATGCCGAAGACGGATATTGGATGTTGTATCTTACCTCAGCGAGCTCAGTCACTTCTTCTCGTGTTTGGCCAAGCGGGTAACCCCGTTCACAGCCAGCCTTGGCGAAGCCAAGCGAGTCTAAGCTTGCGCCCTTTCAAGTCTTGATGGAAGATATGGTTTCTCAACACGCACGTACACGTACATACTACTTAACACGCACTTCTGTTCCTCACACTGTACGTGCTACTCGTCGACATCCTCCTCAGCACCATCGGTCTCATCGACGTCTGTGACCATCTCCATCGCCGGCTCCATCTCGCGCTGGACTCGCGCGGCGTCGATGCGTGCCTGGTCTAGCTGCGTTTGCAGCGAATCATTCTCCGCCCGGGCTCTCTCCATGTCAGTCCCCGAGACCTCTCGCATCAACTCCGCCGCCTGTTCCATCTCGTGCTGGACCTGCACGATGTCGGAGCGGGACTGCTGCAGTGCTTGTTCGAGGCGAGCGCTGTCGGCGCGGGCCGTTTCGGTCTGCGCACGAGCTGAGTGAAGCTCTGCCTCGAGGGCGATGCGGATGGTCTCGTTGTCTCTGCGCATGTCCTCAAGGGTGCTTTTCTCTGCGCGAACTTTCTCCATCTCCGTACGTTCGGCGTCGAGTTCCACCTGGAGCACTCGCTGGTGACTTTCAGCATCCGTGCGAGTCTTCTCAATCGTCGCAAGCGCTTCGTTGAGCTTTGTCTCAAGAGCATCGCGTTGAATCTGGAAGTCCTCCGCCTCCTTCTCCCTCTCCTCCCGGACCTTCCTCGACGCATCAACCTGCGTAAGAACGTCTCGCTCGCGCTCCCTCTCCAGTCTGACCTCCGCATTCATTCTCCCCTTAAGCGCTTCTGCTAATTCCTCCTTCAGCGCTTTCTCCCTCGCCTGAGCTTCCTCGGCGGCGAGGCGGGCTTTACGAGAGAGGTCAGCAATTTTGAGAGCGTGGCGTTCGTCTTTAAGAGTAAGGGCGAAGGTGGAGTCGAGATCGAGGCGAGCTTTGGTAGGATCGCGACGAGTGGTAATCGGGAGATAGAATGGGTCGGTGCTGTTGTCAGGACAAGGTGGTGTATTTCGTACTTCGGGATCTGTCGTGTCCTTGTTAGTTGAAGCATAGGAAGAGGAGGCTTGATGAGAGTTTGCAAGCTCCTCGTTGTCGGATAGAGCTTGGTTGTCGTAGTCTCGCCCTTTGCTGTTAACTTGTCCTGTTGCTTCTGCTTCTGCTACACCGGCATCAACTGTATCAGGGGCAAGGTCCCGTTCTTGGGATGGAAATGGTGGAGAGGACGGGCAATCTTTATCTGTTATGATCCTGTCAGTCACGCCATCGAGGTTAGCTAGGCCGGAAGTCCCATCGTACTTTTGAGCGTCGCTGTCATCTTCCCCTTGTCTTACGCCAGCGGAAATTTGGTTGTTTGCTTCGGTAGTTGATGGCGAGGAGGTCGAAGGGGACCCAGCGACACGCTCTGAGTCGAACCGGGCCTCGCCAGTCTCCCGAGCCTCGGTTTCGGAGACTTGTGTAGTATCGGCAGTAGAAGGGGCATCTTGCTGGCTTGCAAGCACACCCGCATTCTCCAGCACGGAGACCACACTGCTCGGCACCAGCTTGCGGATCGACGCCGTGTTCGTCATGGTCGTGGCAGGAGCAGATGTTTGGTATTCGGAAAGGCACTGAGCTGTTGGCGGTGAGTTTGGACCGAGTCCGTCAATCGTCGTCTGTGTCGCTGTCTTCTAGCGTTGGTTTTGAGCTTCGTAGTCTAGAGAGAGTGAACAGTGATTTGTGTTGCTTTGGATCGTTCCTGGTCGAATAGTGGGTGAAGAGAGGAGGCACGAAGCCCGGCTGTGGCGTCTTATATCCTCGAGGGGATCAGCTTTGAATAGGGGACCAATGCATTGATTGAGCTTGACAATGGGTCATGTGTTGAGCCTAGAGTGAATGACTCGATAAGTGAGCCTTAAAGCTTTGTAGAAGCTAGAAACAAAGCCTTGTTGAAAGACTCGAGGGGATTGTGTGCTAGACAAAGAAGCGCCAGCCAAGAGGAGTAGACACGTGCTGCACGCATGACCGGTCTAATCATATCAAACTGCTGGTGGCAATGACTGCGTCTAGGTAACACGGCAGAAGCCTTTAGCCCAGTAAGTTGACCATCAGAATTATGTCTGCCAGACCATTAATCCGGAAGTCCTTTTAGGATACAAATCCTCTAGGCCGTGTCATCTTCATCCTTATCCTTCTTCTTACCCTACGCGGCTGCGTCGCTGGCATCTTCGCCTTGATATGTATCCTCGTCGCTGATCCAGTAGCTTGCTTCGTCCACACTAGACCAGTCGCTCGCTTGTTCCTCGCTGGACCAGTCGCTTGCCCCTCCGTCACTGGACCAGTTGCTTGCTTCTTCTTCGTCGCTACGCAAATTGTTTTCAGTCTCGTGACTGTTGCCCCTGCTGTTGCTTGAGCCATTCGCATGCTCTGAGTTGTTTCTAAGTCCGATCTCGTCCTTACATGCGCGAGAGTGCTCGATATCGTTAACGCCCTTGCAGTCCTCGACCTCCCGATCCTCCCAATCCGCCTCACCCTCCTCGTCCTCAACATCTACCATTACCTCAATCTCGTTCCGCGCGTATCTGCGACCTAGCGCTGAAGCTAAAGGGACAAGCGCCTCCCAATGAGAGTTCGAATGTATGGCCCAAAGCACCTCGGCCTGCGTTTTGGGATGATACCGCTGGTCGTAGATGGAGATTTGATTGACGCTCCGGTCACGTCGCACCTCCACCACGCCCAGAGTATAGTTGCCATAGCATCGCAGCGCTGCCGCGAGCTGGTCTACGGCAAAGTTGTTGTTGGGTGTGCTGAGTAAGTCCTCGTCACCTGGCGTGACATCGCGAGCTCGAAAGTCGGAGACGTTGGGCACAAGGGATCTGATTCTGGCGGCTACGTCGTCGCGGGTGATGTCGGCGTGACCGGCGTGTGTGAGGAGAAGGCGAAGGCTGTCGGCGCCGCAGAGAAGACCGTGGTCAGGGGTGGGCACGCGCACATGGCGAGTATTGGTGAAGTGGCTGACGTCGTCGAGATCAGCGAAGTTGGCGCGTGGTAGGAGGGCCGTACGTTGCTGTCCTGGGACTTCTTTTGTGCCATGGCTGATGCTGATGCTGATACTAGTATCGCGACATCACCAGGCGTGAAGATGCCATGCAATCGTATGTACCTACGTCGTGATTGACTATACATGATGGAAGAGATGCGTTGGACCTACCTGTTTGCTGTGTCGCTGTATGCACCTAGCCGTCTGTAATGTAGGACATGGTCTGCCCACTCTACCTAATACTCATGTTACTTGTGCGCGTTGTAAAGGATTTAGCAGCTAGAATGTGTATCAAGAGCAGCGGTACCACAACACGGTGTTGCCAATCAGATCTGAGGTGAATGGACACGTTACGCCAAGCAGACAGCCTGTCGTAATAGGCTCCAGTCCTCTCACGCATATATCGTTGAGCCTTCTGATGGAGCTATAGTTGAGGCTTATGCTGTCGATAAACGAGATAGCTAGCATCTCGGCGGTTGAGGCTGCTACAATGGATAAGGAGCTAGACGTAGTGTTAAGTAACACACCTACACCGGTTGTTGTCAAGCCTGCTGCTGTTAATCCGGCTCCGCCTTTCGAGTGACTACTACGTGTTAGAGGAGGCTTCGGCACCAGCTTCGAAGGGCAAGAGCAAGGTGGTAAAGGAGGAGCCTATTCACTAGCGCGCGGAGGACGATGTGTCACGATCTAAGTGCGAATTGCGGGGTAGCGCGGCTTATGTTTCAAGCTAGCTACTAACTTAGGTAAATACTGTCACGATCCAAGTACAATTAGGCTTTAGCCTATTAAACCCTAGGTATTAACTACTAGATAACAGATAGCTTTTCTTAGTTATCTATACCTCTATATTAGTATTAACCTTTAATCTTAGATAGACGCCGGGCCAAGATCACTCTAGTCACGCCTAATCCCCAGGGCAGCAACGTGGATGGTGTTGTCGATGCGATTGGCACTGTAATGCAGCAGCTTGATGTAAGCATCGTACTTGACGTTGGAAGTGTCGACTTTCACTCTTTACTGCATTGCCGACATGCCTCAGCAGCAGATGAACTCCGAGATGCCGGGTCCTCGCGCGAGCGATGGTTGCCGTTGGTGCTTGTGTCCAAGTAAGTGTTGGGCCGATTTCGAGCTGGAGTTTGACACCTACGGCCGCTTCCACCATGAGCTGATGGCCAATCGCCATTACATGGAGTCTTAGCCAACCAAGAAATGCCATCGGCAACAACCTTGGTCACAGCATGCATCCAGATCAACTTCCACTTGAGCGTTTTGCCCCAGCACTGGACATCATGGAGACTCGCCCATCCGATACGCCACACTCTGAGACGCATGGCATTTCCAAGGGGGCGCACAAGATCTTCGTCATTGACATCCTGACTGAGGCCGCTAAGAATGAATACATGACAGTACTCAAGAACTTCGGCTTTCCAATCGTCTGGGTTAGTGCACCACGATACCAGTCACCGCTGCACCACCTTGGGTCGTGGAAGTTAGTTGACCACGGCAAGTGGTCTTGCCATATGTCAGTCCTAACACTTTCTTGGCTACGAGATGAGAATCTTCGCCCAGAGTGTCGCGCACATGAGGATGCTGTCTGTGCAGATGCGGTGGCCCAGCTGAGGGCCAACACAGGACAAAATCCTGTCGCAGCATGCTACATGATCACCCTTGCCTTCAGCCGGATCGATGCGTCCAACCGTCTCACCATGGCACCAGAGGTCGCGACTGCTGAGCGCCGGCGGCCACCAGGCACAAGGAGATCGGTCTTGACCGCAGCATGTATCAGGGCCTTTGTGAGCTCGCTTCTAGGGGCAGCTGAGAAGACTGGATCACGCGCGCCTAAGCCAGCAGCTGGCGGTTGGGCGTAACAAGGGAAGGGTAGGGCTCTTCGTGGTACGCGCCGCTGAAGCGGGCCGCGGTGCGAGCCGTGGTACCAGCCGTGGTGACAGCCGTGGATCGAGCCGTGGTGGCAGCCGTGGATCGAGCCGTGGTGGCAGCCGTGGATCGAGCCGTGGGCGTGCAGGCTGGGCTGCTTGTATCTCTGTTGAGGACAATATATCAATGTCCGACGACATCGCTGAGACCCCCGTGCGTGCTGACGAGGATGACGGCGATGGGGACTATATCACCCGCAAGGTCAAGTCTCTTCGCGCAATGCAGGCCTGCCCAACTGTCCACACTGATCTTCATTACAGTGTGGTGGCTGAGAAGTTTGGGCTGCCAAGCGACTGCTACGTCTTGACCCGCCAAGGGCAGCACGCAGAGCCGAAGGACTTTGTGCCCAACACTAACAAGCGCGATCCAGAGCGCGACCTTCTTCAGCGCGTTAACATGAACGTATCGCTGCGTCTCGCCTTACAGGGTGCTCACCAACACGATCATCCCTACGGCACTGCCCAGCTTGAGAACATCAACTGTACAGCGCCAGGCCTGTTCGACCACCAGCTGCCTCGTTGTGGGCGCGGCAAGAATACCGGCATTGGCGATGAGGACCAGGAGCCTGAGGACCTTACTGGCATCCAGTCAACGGCCGTCATCTCAACGTGAGGACTCGCCAGCGCAGCCAAGCAGGACACATCAAGAAGCATGGTTTGCCGTCTCGTGGCGACAGCCCACGCGAGTACTTTCCAGAGAAGCACCGTAATGGCATCCGCGATGTGCCTTGTCTCGGTTGGCAAGTTCGATGGCGTTAGCGCTGGCCAACACGGCGACCCATTCTCAGTTGATCATTCGCGAAGTTCGAGCCACTGACCAGACGTGTCGGAGTCGACGACAAAGATAGCGACAGTAACGAAGAGAGCAGAGGCAGTGCTGCGGTTCATGTTTGATTCATCGAAAATATCATGGGCTCGTCATCGTCATCGCAGTCACTGCTGTCGTCGCTGAAAGCAGACTGCGGTATGACATGTCCAGCGTTAGCTTGTCTCAAGGCTGGCGGGAGCTCGCAGATCAGGAGAAGCGTTGCAGAAGCTTTCAAGAGGTTCTGACGGCTAGCGTCGCGCATGCCTTTCGGGCATGTAGCCTGATATGTCTCCATTGCTTCTTGCACAGACATGATCCATTTGGCGTTCCGCGAGAACTGACTGGAGGCCGTCTGCTCGTTTCCCGCTCCAATGTACTCTTAGGTCTGTCTTTTGATTGGAGTTCGGAAAAGCGCAGATATTTGAGATGCGGCGTTGGCCTGAAGGCTGCGGTGAAGTGCGTCAGAGCTTCAAAAATGAGGCACCAAGCAAGCGATGAACAAATCCGGGTCGGGATGCATGAAGATTCTCAAACGTGGTGGAAGGGGTGGTCCAGCTGCGCAGTAATACTGTCGCCATCAGGATCGTAACGAGAAGTGTTGCAAACCTGGGCAGATTTTGTTGGCGAGTATCTCAGGCTCACCGTGCGGCATATGGGTCATTAGAATGGGCCAGACCCTGGCCGTGACCGTACTCTAGCAGCAACCAGCGTGCTTGAGAGGTAGATGTCGTTGGCGTCAGCGGGAGTCGCTTCAGCTCGCCCCGGACAGTGAGACAGGCCCAGCTCCGCCCTTAGCTTGGCTTCGTCGCGCGAAATATTAACGCTGGCTTGATTCTATGCCCAAAAGGCTTCGCAAAGATATCGAGTCGAACGGGCAACTCATAGTATACAACGCGAGAAATAGCAATCGCCGTCGTGCCATGTGTCTGTCTCAATTGTCTCGTTGTTGCTCGCAGCCTTAAGCCGAGCCAAAGGCGGAGCTGGACTTGATCACTTGCCGTCAAATGGGTAATACACTCCCACGAGATGCTCCCTCCCTTCGGAGGCCCTCCCAAGCTTGCCCGGCTACAGGAAACATAGATGCTATGAACTCTCGCCGGGGCTGGCAGGCGCACATCACAGTGCTAGATGGCCAATCAAGTCTTGAGTAATGACTAAGAATTCGAGCTGCTCGTCGACGAAATCGTGAGCTGCCCGTGGACTCAGCGGCTTCGAAGCCCACGGATCAGCAGCGCTCAGCACGATTCAGTCAATCAGAGGGCCGCTTTGCCAATTCGCGCATCGTGGACGAGATCTTCGGATGGGCTGCTGATCGGTGCTAAACGGTGCCAAGCCGAGAAAGAAGTGACTTAGCTTGCTGGGTCGTCCCGACTCGTCACTCCTCCACAACTAAGTACTTCCCAAGCAGATGCTTCCACCCTTCAACCTGAACACGACCGAGACACGATTCTTGTACCCTCCCATCCCAGCCCCGCCTCGCCAGGCTGCACTCCTTCAAATGGAGCCTTCTCCCTTCCGCTCTCCACCCACCAGCATCTGAGGATCTTGTGGCATCGTGAACGGACATGGCATTGCAGAGCAGAGCGCATCGACGTGTTGTTCGCCGGAGATGGCTGCTTCGAGGTCGAGGAGAGCTCTGTGCGAAGGCCAGAGCTGACCAGAGCTGCAAAGATGGACATGGCCATACCAAAGTGACTGTTTGACTCAGCGGGTCGCGGAGAACTACGTGCGAAAGAGGAGCGCGCAGATTGCAGACCAAGCCGAGGAAGGCGAGGACGGGAGGGGACAGGAACACCTTCAGCTTGGGTATGGAAGAGGACCATCTGCGCCGTGCGACACCTGCGCGGGCAATACATGCGCGGGCAACGTGGAGCGGAGATTTGGTCTCATTAGGACAAACACGAAGCGCATGCGCAACACGCCTTCATCTATGATGCTGGCCTGACTGGGCTGAGGATGAGACTGCAGTGAACTTGGACATACTCTATACATTCCGTAGCGAATTCTCAACAGCCTCAAAGAAATAGGAAGTCAGTATCTGACGGAAACAGCGCGTGTAGGCCACATTGGGACATTAGGGCAATTTCCAAAAAGAGTGATTCCACGCCCGGAAGAGCGTGTTCGACCAAGGCATATCGCCTCTCGACACAGGCCCTTGAATTGCACAAGACGTGATGAACTGCGGCCACCCGATGCATTCGCGTCTGAAACAGCATGTCGCCGTGTGTTAAGTCCAAAGTGGGCCTGATTCCTGGCGGTCATTTCGGATCTGCTTTATGTCTTGCGAATTGCTGGGGAGATTGGGCGACTTGCTGGTTGTATCTGTTCTCGTTCAGTGCAGGAGAATGACCTTCCGACAGGGTGCAAGAGCTGCACGCGGTAGTTAAACACCTTGAACACGTCCGATCGGATGGCATTTTGGGTGACATTTATATGCTCTCTTACCGCCTGACATACTGACCTCTGTCCTTTACTTACCTATTCTCTCGTTCTACGGTCTTCCAGTCCAACCACACCTTCGTCAGCTTCCGAACTCAGCAACTTAGGCCCTAACCACCTCAGCATTCCAGCACTTGAACATCTCGACAATTCTCACCCAAGACACCCTCAACATAGCCTCCGCCCACCATGCCTCACGACTACACCTCCTCGCGCCGTGTCAACGAGAACCACATCAACACCATCGAACTCAAGTACCTCAGCGACCTCTCTCTCAGCCAGCTCAGAACCCTCCTCGACAAGCGCTTCCGGACTCCACCCGCTCCTCTGGGCTCTATCGAGGAGCGGGTGCTTGATAGGAGTCAGCTCTTGCGGGCTGTTGATGCGGGTCATGTGGCGATCAAGCAGGAAGATGAAGAGGCCGAGAAGAAGACCCAGCTACAGCCATCGACCATGTACAGTCCAAGCGAAAGAATAGCCATCTCCCGGGTACAATCATCCCCTCTCTCACTCCCTTTCTTACTGGAACTGACCATTCTTCAGCCTCCGCGCCAGCAAGTCTCGATGCAGATGCCCGCACTGTTACCAGCACATCCCGCACAGTCCGACACCATGATCAACCATGTCCAGCAGCCCGTTCCAAAGGCCAAAATGGTCAGTACCGAGGTGAAGCTCACCATTGTTTCCCTTTCATCTCTCTTGCTAAGACTGATTGCTCTTTAGCCTCTTCTGCCTGGACAGAAGCCCGCCTCGATGCAGACGCCACATCCAGTGGCCGACATCTTCCATTGCTCCTCTAACGGTCTCATGGCTGGCCCAATGCCATCGCTGAGCCAGACTATTCAAGCCTGCCAAGCACTCCAGCAGCAGATCCACGCCGGCGATCTGGTGATGAAGAGCGAAGATGACGGGATCGAGTGGTTAAAGCTTATTTCAGACTCGGACTCGGAGTCTAACTGCGACGATGAGGGCCCTTTGAGCGCCGCCAGCTACGCCTCTTCTCCTTTCTCGTATACCGGTGGCAAACCCAACAGCTCGGCCACTAGTAAGACGCCTACTTCCTCATCCCTCAGCTCCAGCTTCTCATCCCAGCAGCATGCATGCGAGCCCACACCTTCGGCGCTAGCACCACGGCAACTTGGCCCTCCCCCAGCAACTCAGCACGTACCAGGAGCGGCATCAGACTACCTGGCTTCCTCCCTCACCGCACCACTCCACAAAGTTGTAGTAGAAGTCCAGGGAGGCAACTACAACAAGGCTTTGATCGCGGCCGCGGAGGTCTGTGGCATGATCGCCGACTGGCGTGTAATGGCTGCGCAGTAGATTGGATGAATCAGGCTGTAAGGGTTTCCAGGCGGTATCTTGTCTTCGTTGATATGCAATGCGAAAGGATCATGGTGTAGGGAGTCCGATTGCGCTGACGTATAGCTGAGTTGTGGAGGACTGTACCGAGGTATATTTCTTGGGATCACATGTAAAGTAGAGGTCGAGATCTACATCGAGACCTGGGATTGGGTATGTCGCTATAGCTCGACCTTTATTGGCCTTGTGTCATTGGAGTAGCTGAGTCACATGTGTTGATCATCGGGTTTCAGGTGCAGATGCGCTGTGGCTGATGCGGGAGTTTCTGCCGACATTAGGCTCGTGTCCGTCGTGGAAGGCAGTCTCTCTGCTTCTACTGTCGTTCGATGCCGGCCATGATAAAGAAGTGACTCGTCATAGATAACGTGCTGAAGGCTGTCAACATACATGATGTTGTACCATAAGGCACAATGGCATTGGCTCCAGGCCATGAGGCCCTGGCTGTCTTCCGAATCCCTCGGGATCGCCATCGCCAGACCAGCACATCGGCGTCTTCTTCTTTTTCCTATGACTTGACACAGGTCACGAGATGATGCCCGTGTCTGACGCGTGGAAGGTGAATCGGGCGGCTGCCGACAAGAAGAAGAGATCAGGCCCCTTGGACGAAGGCCGATGCTCGGCTTGATCACTGGAGGTCGATCATCGACCTCCGGTCGGTTCGGCCCGGTCATCTGACCCCGATAGGCGACCTCCGGTCGTTCCGCATATATCATATATGATCATCGAACTTCACTTCCCAATAAAGTTTACAATATTCATCAACTTGCAAGTTGTCTTTCGCTTCACCATCTATATTTTACTTACTCACACGAAATGCATCATGCAGAAACACAGGACATGCTCAATTGACACTGTTAACACGACCTGCAGCCTCCAGTTCTGATCATCATTACCATCTATTCGCCAGCAACAATACGGGTGAATGTAGATGGAGAGGCATGTCTCGCCGCGCAGAGTCTCGAAAAGAGTTTCCAATTCATCAACGCCAGCCCGACCTAGCCTTTGCAACCACGTGCACCTCAGTAGTCTTCAGGAGGAATAGATAGACCATCAACCAATAACGAAGGCCAAGAAGCCGCGGTCGCGGGAGCGGGTGGAGATCAAGCCGAAGAGCAGCGCCTCATTCGTACGGCTGTAGCTACACCTCGAACAGCAATCCCAGTCCGGAATGTTTCCCAAGCCAGCAGAAATGACACACCACTGCAGAGCATGTTTGGTCTTATCACCGGCTCACAGAAACAACTCACCAGTGCAGAAGACGCCTCTTCCAGCCATTAAGACCGATGTTCTACTACAGAACACGACTTCATCCTCAGCTAACAGACGCATCATACCAGGACAGACAATGAGTCTCCCAACCAACAGATCCTAAATCCTGGATCTTGCATAACACGGCTCCAACAGCTGACAAGAACGATACTCTACACTGCATGTCCGAGCATCGATGATGATGAAAGAGGCTGTCTCGTGATTGCGAGTGCGGGCTATGGTACCAATTGGAATTTCACATAAGCTTTGGAGGTTGTCGTGCATAGCCTGACTTTGGAGACTGTCTGATTTGTGCATATAGTAAACACAGCTTCCTTCTCAAGACTGCAGTAAACAATAGAACTCGCCTGCTACATCAATCGTGTAGACACTGTGTCGCTCCAACTCATCACCTCCCTCTTCCTTATCGTACAACGCAGCCAAACCACCTCGATACAAAGAAAATCTACTGTTGAGATGGCAGAAGCCCCATGTCGAAGTCTAGCGGAGGTGTGCAAGTCCAATAAGGACGCCAAGCGCCATTCAGACAGGGAGCGGCCAGCCACGTAAATAAGCTGCCAGAAGGTGAGAAGGCTCAGTCAGGCGAAGAGCGGCAGCCAGGTAAGGACATTTGAGCCATGGGGAAGGATGTCCAGTCCCGATGGTGAAGCTCCTGTCCATGTAACAGCAGAGCGCCAGCCAACCGGTATGAGGACGCCTCGAAAGGACAAAATCCTCTCCAACCCACTGCATCACCACCCCTTCTCAACTGCGACCGCGTCAAGGCGATCCATCAAGTTTACCTGGCTAGATACTAGCGAAGTAGTTGTGGATAAAGTCGCCATCAGGTCTGATTCTGGCGGCGTGCCTTCGCCACACGCAATGAATAAGAAAAGTAGAAGACAGCGCAGTGCATGGGTCAAAGCGGCGCGAGCGGGCGGGATTGGATTTGTTACGATGGCGGTGCGGCGCGCACGATAATGAGGGGATATCGAAGGACTTGTGCTTGCGTCTGGTCGTGCTTTTGGTCAGAGCGTTTGGGTTGGATGCCGAGGACAATTTGCGTGGTGTTGAGGGAACGCTAAGGGTAGCCATGCCACCTGGATCAAAGGTACCTGTCAGTGGAAGAGAGAGGCCGAGCACGTGGTGAAGATGGCATTGATGTCTTGATGTTGCTCGAAGCATTAGACTCGCTCGTTGCGCATGTGTAGAGGTCTGGGTCGATGTTTTCGGAGGCGTTAGTCTCGTTCGCGGGGTATGCTGGCGGCTTTGGTACTGAGACTAGCACAGGAGCATCAAGCCCGCACGTGTGGAGACGCTGGAGGATGACAGTGTCGTCTATGGACGACAAATAAAGCTTGTCGTAACAAAAAGGATATCTGTTCATGTTGGAATCGCTACAACTCTGATGCTAGAGAGAAAGATTTTGGTGAACCGGATGATACGAGTCAGCGTTGAGGGATCGATGCTTTGACAGAATTCCGAGCTGGGCTTACCTGTTTCGTTGTTCAAGCGTCGGATCTGATGATAGAATGGAGTGAGGTGCAGGCTGGCCGTATTGAAATTTGTGGTTACACTTCGAAAGGTCGCAGTGTGCGGAAGAGAGTCTAAAATCGTATCGGACTTGATTTCGAGAGTCAGCATTGAGCTATCGTCTTGACACATCAGCGGGTTGGGCTGACTTGATCGTCTGCCTTGAGGACGGTTCTTGCCACAAGCTGGAGTGAGTTGCAGAATGGTCGTCATTGTAAGCTTCATCATGAACTCGTGAGATGCTGCTGGACGCTTCTGTCGTAGCCAGCTCATACAGACATTCTTGCAAGACTAAAGGGCCGTTCTGCTCAGCATTTTGCTAGCTTCAAGAACCTTGCATTGCGCACGAGAAAGTTTGAACAGAAAGAGACTGATTCCAGATCCAGAAGAGTATGCTGTGCTCATGTCATTTCTTCTGCATCGCGAAGACAACAACTGCGATCTTCACGATATCTGCAGGACAGATGCGACACATCGTGTTCGGTACAGAAGAATCAAAACGACCGTAATGGGTCATGCTGAGACGAGCCTCGAAGGTCCATAGATGTCGCGATCTGCTGCCATTTACACCTTTGAGAGGGCTATAGCAAGCTTCCCGCTCTGCCACGACCACGCAGTTGCACGAGCTCATGGACTGTGCTTACCACTTCCCGCCACTAACGGAGGAGCCGATAGGCCTACTTCCTAGCAGGTTTCGAGCATACGCCAGCGAACAATCGAAGAGGGTCACCAGACACTTGATATCGAAGGACCAAACCAGTGTCCTGGGCAAAGGATGGCGCTTGTGCCATGACCATGGATATGTGCCCACCTTGTAACCTTCTCAAGCAAACGGCAGAGAAGAGAGGTCACAGGTGATAGACAGATACCAGCCGTTCGGAGGAAGCGTCATGCCGATGACCTCAGCGCATGGAAGGCGCTGCTCATTTCCAGCAGCATCTCGACTGGCACGCGCCTCGTCATGTGTGGCTGTACGTGGTCCTCGAGCTAGTCTTATGCCACATTCTGTGATGTGAGAGATGCAAATTCGAGGGTTGATCCGTAGGGCCTCAGTTGGAGGAACGCCCTGGGATCCTGAAGCGGAAGCTGCGGACGTGAAATCGGAACGGCAGACATGGAGGTTGTTTCCGGGGGAACAGTACCAGCATGATGAATCCACTCACAGGCTCTCAGCTGAAGATAGGCATCATCTTATGCAGCAAAAGCGGAGGTTGAAAGCCGTCTATAGTCGGTGCTTAACCGACTTTGAAGTTCTCGTGCTTAGGAGTATCTCAAGTCTTTGCGACCGTGCGAAACACAGCCTCTACTTTCAGAAATCGACATGACTTCAACCCTTGAAATCTCGTTCCATTTAAATAAGCTCTGTGGTGTTCTCATTTGCACTATATTACTTCGAGACAGCAGCAATGAAACGCGATAAAGGCGATGCAATGCGACCGGAGGTCGATGATCGAGACCCTGTAAGGCTCGCAGGATGGTGCCGAGTGCCGACCGGAGGTCGATCTCCAGGATCCTTACGCGGTCTCGGTAGGACCCGGTCTCTCATCACAGATACAGATTACAGATCGCGCTGCCTTGTGCTATTTCCTGCGTCGTTCTCTTACACGTTGGTGCACTTCTGCAGAACATGACACCATCACCGCCGGCGGTCACATAGTTCCCACCCTCCCAAACTGCGCCTATCAACCGCGAAGTAATGGCGCGTCTCGCCAAAGCCTCATCGGCACTTGAGAGACCCAGAGTTGTCGGAGACCGTCTCAAGCAGGCCACCGCCGAAACATCCGAATTGCTCAAGAAGAAGGACACTGTCACGAAATACGCCCTTGCCCAGTTCCGCTCTTTGTGCAGCGGCATACTCGGCCTCGACCAACCCGGGCGCGGAAAGGAATCTCTGAGTGAAGCGGTGTCGCAAATCCATCAGGTCGCGGTCGATGCTGCAGAGGATGGTGAGATTGCAAACGCTCTCTGGCGGATGGTCGATGGGGACGATAAGGCGGCTATAGATACGGGAAAGGCAAAGAGAAGGACCCCAACGGTGCTTAAAGCTCGCTCAGCTTTGCACAATCATGTGGGAACTGCTTGGAAACTAAGCATTATCGAGCTGTTCCTGTTCTTTGGAGATCAGTACGCCAAATACCGCTTTACGCAGGCACTGCTGAGCCTGTCGAAGGTGCAGCCTGACTTCACCCTCGCGCTCGATGCCATGTCGCAACAGCGCGCGCTTCGAAGGGCCGGCAAATTACCACCAAGGCAACGAGCGAGCCGGGAAGATGAGTGGCATGCGATCGATGCTTCTGGAGCGATGACGGCAATATGTCCCGGATCCTATCTCAGCCGCAAGGAGGAGCAAGAGAGAAAGCGACAGAGAGGTGGAACAGTACAAGGCGCGCGGGAGGTGGAAGCTTCGGGATACGAGCCAGATCGCCGAGCCGAGAGCGCTGCTATGGACCAGGGCAATGGGAAAGACTTGAGTGTCGGTGCTGTGTCCAGTCCCGGGGGGCAACAGAAAGAGACGAGTCTACTGGCGCCAGAGAGGCTACAACCCGCGTCGAGCCACAAGCAGTGCTGCGACGATATAGGGCGACCACACCCAGATCGTGACGAGACAGAAATTTCCATCGAGCAAGCTCGTGGCCGTGAGGGTGAAGACCCGCACAGAGACATTTCTGTTGATGAAGATGCACACTACGACTTCTTCGATGGTGGACATGAGCACAGCGACATTCTTGATGGTGGAGATGCGCAAAGCCGGTTTCCAGACTCGACAAACATCGACGAGGTCTCATCATGGTACTTCCCTGCTGCAGTTGCGCAGGGCGGGAGACCGGAGCGGGGTTTCCTGGATCCCGTAGCCAAGCCTGCAACTTTACTTGTTGGTGGGCGCATCAAATCCACCACTCGCACATGCACTTCACCGGCACGGTTACCGTCACCGTCACCGTCACGTCCACACGAGAAAGACGCGCCTCCGCTCAGCATGCCCCCGCCGCCCGCCAAACGTGCACGACCTGCGATGGACGACAGCGGCATGGACGACGGCACATCGCGCTTGCCACGGCTCGATCACTTCACCGTCGACAAAGATGGCGGTGCCGCGATGCTCCGCATGTGGTACTCGCTCTTCAGCACACAGGAGGATGGCAAGCCGCCTGTGCTGAGGATTCCGCCGAACAACGGCGAAGACACAGCCACAGCTCCGCGGACGTGCTTCGCCTTCACCTTCCAGCCGAACGGCGCAGGTGTGCCAGAGCAACAACCTCCACCTCCACCTTCCTCCGAGTGGGCTCTCGCTGTCACACATGCCGACGGCACGGGCGCACACATCTACACTCGCTCCGAGGTGTC
Organism: Mycosphaerella arachidis; assembly: GCA_001297265.1. Taxonomy (NCBI): domain Eukaryota; kingdom Fungi; phylum Ascomycota; class Dothideomycetes; order Mycosphaerellales; family Mycosphaerellaceae; genus Mycosphaerella; species Mycosphaerella arachidis. Next base: position 29,253 of record LIHB01000072.1, read on the forward strand.
CAACTTGCATGACGAGCTTCAGACGCTCCGTGACCATGACGTTCTTGGCGCCGCAGAGCCCGTGTACAAGCGTCTGCCGAGATGCAGTTCCATCGACGTCGAGCTTGACACTACACTGAGCACCATGCTCGCCGTCGCTGCAATCGGTCCAGACTTGGCCTGCGAGGACGACTCCTTACCAGTAACCATCAACCCACTCGTGTGGCTGCACGCGCTGGACGCGGTTGCTTGCGCCATGACGCCTATCAACGAAGCTCTCTGCTCTCGCCCAGGTCACACAATGTCCGCAAACACGACGCCCATGTCACCCCGCCAGGTTTCCCGTTTCTCTTGCGTACCACCGCTGTCTCGTGCAACATCGGCGCCATCATCTCCTCGGCTTGGCTCCAGCAGCCGCCAAGCTCTAGCTGACGACTTCGCCTGTCTTCAGCGTCACATTCAGCACCAGCTTTCTCAGGCGCGTGTTATCAAGGCCTGCAGAGACGAGAACGATCACATCCGAGCAATCGTGAATTCCAGACTCGCGGCCCTCCAGCGCACAAAGTCCTTGGACGCCACAGACCCTTGCTCTGTCCAAGCCCTCGCTTCACGACTTGCCACCCACGAGCAGTTCGCTGCCACGCTCCCAGATGGAGATCTGAAAGAGCAGGTCAAAAAGGAAATGCAACAGATGCGGCAACAACTGGGCAGGGATAAGGCTGTCGAGTCGGCGCTCAAGACGGTCAAACTGCATCTTGACGCCGCCAAGACCCAATACGGAGAGTTGATGGACGACATGCAAGAGCAAACAAAGACACTTGTTGCTGATGTGCGAAGCGATCTGATCGCAGCGGTAGCGGCATTGGACAACCTGCAGATTTCATAAAGAGACTGACCAGTCCACGTTTGGAACCTGCTCGAGCACCAGCATGCCTCTACACGAGGAATCGACTCAATCGCATGGGATGCACCGCCATCTGCTTCTATAGCATGGCCTGGCAGTGCTACTCGTCGCCAATGTGCGCCGTTTCCAAATCTCCTTTGGACAAGCACAACGTCGAAATGAGGGACGGACAATGATGATAAACTGAAACGACAGAGATGTCCATGCCGAATTGGAAGGGGAAGTGTATGAATAGGAGCGGATGATTACGATTGCTCATAATGAATCGCTACGATTGATGACGGTGTATGATTACGATTTCTGCCAATGACTGGTGCGAAGAACGGTGTGGCATGAGCATGTCCACGTATGTAACATTGTAATGAGACCACATTGACCTCTTCGTACTTTCACCCTGCGCTGCCTAAGCAGATTCTTAAAGGCTCTTTGAGCGATCTTGGTCGGAAGTGGACACTTGAGTCCGCAATGCAGTATCTGGCGGAGAAGCCGAGGGCAAAATGATCCGTGACCGAAGTAGATGAGGGAGATGTTCAGACTGACGGAGCACAACGACAAGTCGGCGCAGCAGGAGATTCTCCTGACATTCGCCGGCATACATAGTCTTGAGGGTAAAGATTAAAGTTGTTTCGCTGAAAAGGCTGAACTCGATCGTAATCGCGGCACGCCTCGGACAGTGAAACGGGCCCAGCTCCACGGCTTGGCTTGGCTTGAGACTGTGGGCAAAAACGAGACAATAGAGACTATCTTGAACACATAATACGACGGTGGTTGCTATTTCTCGTATACTATAAGTTCCACGTTCGATTCGATATCTCAGCGAAGCCTTTCGAAGAAACGATCAAGCCATGCGTTGATCGTTTCTTGCGACGAAGCTAAGCCATGGGCGGAGCTGGGCCCGTTTCACTGTCTGAGTAACTAAAAAACGGGACAGCAGACCCTGATCTCAGACTTTAGACACATTTTGGCACTTTGAGGCACAACAACGACGACGACGACGTACGCAATATATGCAAACTGGAACGGCATCGCTTGCCCTTTCAGGTAGATACCGAGATGCGACGGCATTGTTGTTATCTAGCGATACGAGACAAAAAGAGAAGAGAGTAAGAATCGAGACAAAGCAACGCGGAGCAGGGTCCGGCTGTCCCGTTTTTCTGACGCAGGAGCGTGGCCTTCTAGTCAGCACGTCGACTGCGAGGCACCGTGAAGGCCCTTTACAGCTCGTGAGAGGAATGTGATCACTGGTCCTGGAGCTCGAATGGAAGAAGGCTTTGTACATCAAAGGACGAGCTATTGTACATCGAGAAGATGCGAGGCATAAGACAGAGGATTCACGACCGGCGGTCGCATTCCGAGCTCCAGCTTTTGTCGTTATCGGAACCTCGTTAGCACATCGATTACGAGTCCTAGTGCAAACCTTCTACAGCTCGGTAGAAGAGTATAATCGAGAGTCCTAGAACTCGAATGTAAGCCGCTTTTAACGACGAGCAATTAAGATTAGAGTGTTGGACAAGACGATGGGAGCGATAAAATGAGATCTGGGATCCACGACGGGCAGTCGCGTTTCGGACACCGATCACCTACCGGAGGTCGTTTTTCGACCTCCAAAACCGACCGGAGGTCGTTCTTCGAGATCCGCCCATTCGGTATCTGTGCTTACTACCGCTGCTGCCTTCCCTTCCGTGCTTATGGTTGGAGATTTCGTTCAATGTAATTACCCATGCCAGCGACAAGCGACACCTCGTTGGTAGCCTAAGGTTGTAGGTGTATGTAATGCACGGCTAGAGAGGAACACTGTTATACAAGCTTGGGTTTTACACTTGACTTCAAGCAGCAAAGTCAGCGGACACAGATTTCGCAGACTCGCTCCTGAGAAGTGCGTGATATTATCATTGGCTGATATCCTTCCCACCGTCTGTCTTGTCGCACCAAATGGATTGTTGGATTATAGATGCCAAGAACATTTGAGTTGCGCGCTTGGCCTGGGCCTTTCAAGATATCAACTACTTTCTGGGCTCACGTCCGGCCCAAGATGACAATATGTGCATTTAACAGCCGCTCGACAAGTATGTTTCCGACTATTCTGAACAATATGTTTGATGGAGACGGGAGACGCCGAGACGCCGAGACGCGTCAAGGATTACCTTTGTCACCAACCACAAGGTACGAGCCTCACCCTCGCGAGCATCGCTCTGGATTGGCTAGCAATGGGCTTGATCGCTCCATAATCGTACGTCGGTCCATCACGAGCACGATGTGTTGAAGGTGTGGCATCTTCTCCGATGTCGAACCAAAGCAATCCGGGGATTTTTACCCCAGAAATTGAGGGCAAAGCCTGGCACCTACAATCGCGATTCAACCACCCTGACGACGACGAAGTGCCTTTTCACTTCAGCAGCGAGAAAGAATGCAATAGTAGGTCCTACACGGAGTGCACTGCTACGTTCATCACCGACCTTTTGCGACAGCCTGTATACGAAATGCACGGGCTTGACCCCACAAACCAAGGGACGAATTCGCGGAGGTTCTGTCTTGGCCAAGTCCCGGCCAAACCCGGGCAAAACTCTCCGCGAGACAACGTGAACAGGTTGACTCGTGGGCAGAGAAAATTGTTATGTTCTGCTTGCTTGCTTTGCGCTTCCGTAACTGCTTTGCATCCATCAACAGCGAGTCAGCGAGCTAGCCAGAGTCGACACTTCGAGTCGATGCTTCTGTTTGCAGAAATGCCTTGTTTCTCTCCTTCGCCCGTCTTGACGACATGATGTCACACATTACCACCAACACCGCCGCCGCCGCCTCACGACAGTTGTTGGACCATCCATCTCCCATTCGTTCACGACCTTCCATTCACCACCCTTTGGCATCCACTCAGTCCAGCATTTTGCCATGATGTGTATGTTGTCTTTCTTGGGGTAGCGGTACGCCCGCTTCTTGGCAGTCTTGGTGGGGTTGAGGATCGGAAGAAGAGTTGGAAAGGGCAATGCCATGTCGGTTTGGATGTTCGTGGATGCTGTGCGTGGCAGGATGGTGGAGGATGCTGTGCGTGGCATGGTTGCGGGAGATTTGGCGGTCATCAGAGACGCGCTGGGCCGAGTGCAAACGCGTCTTGACCGTGCTCGTGAGCGACGGGTTCGCGAGAGGCAAACGTCTTTCCGTGTTCAGGTCGGCGCGGAAGAGGATGCTGCTGGTGGTGGTGGTGGTGGTGGTGGGGATGGTGGTATTCGGCTGGCAACAACGGAGGAAGAAACAGAGGCACATACTGCTCAAGCCTTTGTCCCGGACCCGCATGTCAACACGCATTCTCCAGACCACCAACAACAACCACCTCGACGACCACCACCGCCCTCGTTCATCACCGTCCTCGTTCACCACAGTCCTCGTTCACCATCTTCGCATCCGCTCGAATGACATCTGGCAGACATGAGAGAACAACGCGCGCAGCAGGATGCGCCAGTACAAGACATACAATACACGCTCGAGGAGCGACGACAGGCCATGCAAGATTAGCAGCACGAGATATAGGTATTGCAGAAGACCCTGCGTGATTAGGCCGGCGCGTCTCAAGCGCAAGCAGAACAAACAATCACACTCGCTGCTTAACCCCACAAGGCTCTCTAAGAGTCATGCAAGTACGAGGCTTCATACGCTGGTCTGCTGACATCCTTGACCACCGCTGCCCTCTTCGCGCGCTTCCGTCTGCTCTCTCTTCTCTACCGAAGATCCATCCACCAGGTAGGACCAGAACAAGGAGTTCCTCGCATCCAGGCCACCTTTCAGCCCAGCTTGGCTCTCGCTCGGTATCGTACACCTAGCAGAAGCGAGATCGCACGCCACCCTCACCGCACCCTCGACATACAGGTTGCCCATCCTGAAGCGCCATCGCTTCTGGCGCAGCCACTCGCGAATGCACTCTTCATGGTCAGATCACCGCAGTCATCGCCGATGGTCCAAGCGGTGCAGGATAGAGTAGTGCGCTCTTTACCATCGAGGAATGAATGTCTTCCCGAGGTGGTCGTCTTTGCAGTGTCTGAGCTGCTTCTCACATTCAGCTCCAGCACGGCGCGGACGACGTTGAGATCAACGCCCAATTCAGATGCCGAGGTGCAGCATTTCAGCTGTAGCATTGTCAAGGCCTACAATCAGACAGCTTATGACCTGGTTGGCGACACGACCATCCCTTCTCCAAACGGTATGGCCCGAGCGCAGAAGTACAGACTCATCTTCGAAGACAATCATGCTAGCGAGGACTGGATCGAACGCCAGCGTCGACTGTTACGGAGTAGCAACGTCAAAGAACGTCAAAGACATGTCACAGGTCACAGTCGACGCCAGCGCCAACAAGCACATCCTTCAGGGCGCAGATTATCTGTGAGCTTACTCTCGATGAGCGATCAATTCAGGTCGTTGATCTGTGTGGGTCAGAAGATCGCCGAGAAATCATCAACAAGACTCCATCAAGGCAGCCATCTATGAGAACGACCAACACCAACCCCACCTTTCACAGTACCCCGGCAAAGACATCAACTCTCTCAAGCATCCCACCTACCACTTCCACTACCAGAGCGCAAACTGCCACATACGAAGACCAGCGCGAAGCTCTCAACATCAGATCCAGCCGATGGAACATAAAACCTCACCTTCAGATGCATCAAACACAACCAACGTCTCCCTTTCAGCGGCGCTCGCGTCGTCCTTCTCGCAGCCCAACTTTCCGCAGTGCTACTACACTCCTTTCTTGCATCCACTGCAAGTGCACGAAGAATGAACATTCTCGCCATTCAAGCTGGGTGTGTTGTTGCTGGTGCTGAGAATGCTGCTGGGGATACTGTTGCCAGGCATTCCAGTTTGAATTCAGTCCTTGGTCGTGACTCACAACAACAAGGCAACGATAACGACAACGACAGGTGCAAGCGAGCACGAGCAGGGGGACTGATAATGGAGGCAGAGGTATTGGTGGCATTGGAGGAGGAGGAGGAGGAAAGTGAGGATGGCGAAGTTGTTGCAGAAGGTGGTGCATGCGTCATCATGATACCCGGACAGGGTCGTTTCGCTCGAGGACAAATCCACCACCATCCACTCTCTCATCATAATGCGCCTGCGGGTTTTCGCCCGCGCGCAATTCCCTTCGCTGTCCGCCCCACCGATTCAATCTTGCAGATTACTTGCGTGCTGCACTCGCTCCGTACACGCCAGATGACGCTCCTCTGCTTCGTGCCAAACCCAACCCGGCAAACACTACCCAGCATCAGCGTGGTAACCTCTCCATCTCCAGCTCTTCCGCAGTAGACCTTGAACATGGATGGCCATTGCTGCCTGTGGAACTAAACGGTTCTGGGAAGTTTGAGGTTGAGGTGGACGTGGATGTGGACTGGTGTGATGAATAGTTGAGCAAATCGGGGTGAAGAAGATGTGGTCGAGCTGGCCGCGAGGAGTGGTGAGTGTCGGGGATGTAGGGGAAGGGGTGGAGATGAGGTGATGCTGATGGTGGTGGTGGGGATGTTAGTGACCGAATCGGGATGCAGAACAGTTGGTCAAGCAGGCTGCGATTAATAGTGGAGTTGGTGATGGTTGGGGGGGATTGTGGTAGGGGGTTGGTGTTGGTAGGAGGTACAGCGGTGTGCACGAGCAAGTCTTGCCAAATCTTGGTGCGATGCAGCGGCATACGGGGAATGCAGGTCGTGTCATCAGACTGGTGGGAACTCGTCACTGTCGCCTACCACGGTACAGTACCGCCAATCCTTACAGTAGCAGGCACTTTGAGTCTAGATGCTAGAGTTTGCAGCATCCGTGGCTTCTTTCCCTTCGCCTTCACCTTGCTACGACTTCGACACACACATACCCAACATCTCCTCCGCGTCAAACGACTTACCCTCAGCAAAGCCGGCGACACTGCCCTCTTCAAGTTCCATCGGCGAATGAGACGACCAATCCCATCCAGCGTGCTCATCACCCTCGCAAGCGCGCCACCGACTTGATCCTTCCCGCACCGACGCTTCTACGATCCTTCCTGCCAGGTGTTGCGCGTGCAGGAGATGGTCAAAGCGTTGACATGGGAGGAGGAGGGTCAGGGTCGTTCGGAGCAAGCGCTAAAGGTTGAAGGGCGAGCGAAATGGAGAGAATTTAGATGTCGCAGACACAAGTCAAGACTTGGAGCGTGAGAGAGTCAAGGAGGGTACTACGGGTACAAGACAAGCGGTGAGGAGGAAGTTAAATCAAGAGAATGTGCATACCACAGACGCAAATCAAGATTGAAAGCGTAAGAGAGGGCCGAGACTACTACGAGGTACAAATCAAGAGCTAAAAGGAAGGGGCATCAAGAAAATGTGCCGACCATGCCACAGGCACAACCCAAGCTCTGCCGCATAGTCGTCTCGAGCAACCTCCAACAGACTCGGGCCTAGAGAGTGACATCGACCTAGGACAATCTTATTCCGAAGCTCAGTCGACGGCCAGCGCAGTACAGCACGCCCAGCCGTATCTCGCACCGTGGCTACACCAAGCAACAAAACATCGTGTGAGTAAGCGGATGATACGTCGGAGGATTATGACTAGAGCCGCATCGGACTGTTAAAGAGAGCTATGTTCTGGTAAGGATTTTGATTATATCCCTTGTGCTCCAACAGACAACGGATCGATACAAAGTGGCGCGCCGGTCACATCTCGTGCACACACGAGGTGCTTGCTGTGGCTGGCAGGGACCATATTCCACCTACACGACGTGATAATAGTTCTGGTAAGCTGCATCTGGATTTCCGGTATAGCTCCCCCTCTCTCGCTCTTCCATTTGCATAGTGCATCGGCCTCTAAGGAAATGGAGTGGAACGGACAAGCTGCATAGTCTTTGCTCTGTGCTGTACGATTTCGAGTAAGCGACATCCCTTTGAGACATGCCTCTCACATTACTTGCCTGACAGTTTTCAGCCGTCTAGTTCAACAAACCACCTATAATCAACTTTTTCTCCTTCTTCTTCTCCTCTTCCTCATCATGATTCCTGGTCAATCTTTACACCACAATCTAGACTAGAACAAGCAACAATGTCCAAAGCCTGCAAATACTACTGGGCAACCATCGGCAAGTTCAATCGCGATCACAACCTCTTCACCAACAAGCAAATGGAAAGCTTTCATAAGTGTTATCTTCCCCCTTCTAGCACACCCTTTCCTTTCCCTGCCTGTTGCCCCATCTCTAACACTTTACTATACCTAGGAGGCCCTCAGACCTTACTACCCAAGTGGCGCAGTCGCAAATAGGAAGAACTTGCAGGTCGCCTCGAAGAAGCATATTACGCTGAAGGTGTTAGAAATTTGTTACGCTTGACGATAGCGAAGAAGGGAGTATAGTATGGGAAGGGTTTGACGCCAAGGTTGAGGGATAAATCCCAAGCAAGCCTATAGAGGTTTTTGCTGTGTGGGAGAGAGTCGGGTTAGCGAAAGAGGAGGCGAAAGAGGAAGCGAAAGAGGAAGAGGGCGATATGGAGTGACACCCTCGGCCTAAAGACTCTCTCGGCATAATGACGAACAAGGCTAGGATCAGGTTCCAGCTCGACGATATCAGACGACCCCGACTCTCGACAAGCCCGCTCGACTACGGCAACATAGCTCTCGCTCACACAGCAGCTGCACCGACGCCTTCTCATTGCCCTTCACCGACAGCATTACAAAATTAAGAACAATCTCAACGTTAGCGTCCAGCACCGGAACACTCCCACCCAGATCAAGGAAGTTCCCAACATCAAGATTTACAAAAGGAAACCTAACCCCAAGCCGCTCAACCATTATTCCAGACGTTCTCAACTTCTCCAATACCCCCTCACTCGAGTACGGGAAAGACGATGGTCCTTCCCAGCATGGTAGTAGCAGTTCAGCCTTCCCGGCCCCATACTCCATCGGCACAATTTCAACAACAATCTCAACACCACAATCTATTACCAGATCCCACCCAAGTCGCTTCGCCCTCCCAGCGACAGCAACGATGATCTCAGCCCGTCGAGCGAGCCCCTTATCCGCGACGTCGCTGCTGCCCAATCTATCTTCGAACTCGAGCAAGCTAGACAGCACGTTCCTGTCCTGGAGCAAGCCAATGAGCTGCTACGAGAGAGAGTAAGGGATAGGGAAGAGGGATCATAAGGGCTGTAGAGAGAGCTTAACGTTGGCAAGGATGAGGTGAAGGACTTTCACGCGGAGAAGGGACACTGTTCGCTGCCCTGTAAGAACGTTGGGATATAATCGGAACTCTTGAGTAGGAGATTCAGACGATGCCGTGGGAGCTTGGAGGCAAAATGGGAGGTCAAGGACTTGCAAGGCGATAGGGTTAACTGAGAGTAAGAGTTGAACAAGACAAGATCTCTCCTTTAAGAAACTTCAACCTCAAATTCCAGGGGAGCGGTACGACTCTGAGAGCCTTTAACACACTATCGCTACACTTCGACGAGACGGTCTCGATGGGGAACGACGACATGAGAGAACTTTAACAGGAGAGGGATAGATTGAAAAGGGCTCTTAATACAAGTCAGGCTAAAGTAAAGAGTGGGAAAGTCGAACTAAGTCATCTTCAGCTCCCCATCGACACACAGCGACGAGAACTTCAGACCGTCGAGATGGGGAAAAGCTCTCGGAAAGGACTTACTAGGAACTACAGACTGCTCTCAACGTAAGCAAGACTGAAGTTTTGAGGGATAGATGGCTAGGACGCGATCAAGCTCCACCATCAGATGACGGTCTCCAATCTCCTCTCTTAGTAGCGGCATCAGCGACAGCACCTTAAGACTTATACTCCCCTGCCGCTGCCGCCGCCGCACTTATCTACTGTAGCGTTCTTGCGTAAATTCTTATCAATTCGAATGATACATCACCCTCTCGTCTACTAATATCGTTACAACGACGAAGGAGAAGAAGAGCACCTTACCCGGTACTGCCGCTGCCTGGAGGAGGAAGAGGAGGAGATGAGCTGCTTAGACAGGGCAAGAGGAACGGCGTAGTTTGTTATTGTTCAAGGTCCTACTGCGGCGTCGTTCTGCAGAAGTTTAGGACCCGCCTAGTCAACAAGCAAGTCAAGCAAATCTAGACCCTCTGACTTATTTGCTTGTGAGGCACAAGTCGTCTTATAAGATCGAAGTTGCTTACTTGTAGCAAGGCTTGCTAAGCATAAGTCATTTAAGGAGACCAGACTTGCTTGCTTGTAGGTTACTTAGCGTGACTTGCTTGTTAATCAGTCTGTTTAGGACCACTCTCGGTAGTGTTGTCAGAGGAGAATGAATGCTGGGGACATCTTCTGCCTTTTACTCTATTTGTTGGTCCTGAAATTCTTTGCAGTCATAGTCTTGGGTGGTCATAGTAGAGGGGAGGAGGAGCAGCAGGAGGAGGAGCAGCAGGAGGAGGAGCAGGAGATAGGCTTCTTAGGAGCGAGCAGTACGTGCAGGTCAGCGTTTGGAGGTCCTGCTGCGTTGGTTACGAACAGTCTCCAGCATTGCTTACGACATCTTCTTCATCTATCTTCTAGTTTACTCATTAGTTCCAATATTCTTCACAGTCGTAATCCAATCTCCTCCAGCCGTTGCAGAAGGTCTCGAAGGGCCCTGTGCCTGCCTCTCTCGTCGTTGTCCACTTCGCGGCTCTTCTCCATCATTGCCGTAGCTGTAGTCCCTGCATCATCATTTCCAAGCCCTTTCGAAGAACGTGTCGGCGTCGACGCCAGTGGGAAAGCTCCAGCCAGCTATGAACATTGACCTTGTGGCAGTCTTTGTATTTGTGTTTGTGTTCGTGTAAGCAATACTCTCAGGCAACTCACCTGGTATGCGAATGTTCGCTGCGTTCGCAACTTGAAGATTGAACCTTGACAGCCTCACCTTACTTACTGCAGTGGTCGTCCGATGGGTCGAGGGAGGATAGGTTCCTAGCAAGGAAGCACAGGGGCGTGCTCGTGGTGTCGATGCCCTGGAGGTGAGGGGGAAATTTACCTGGGAGAGTCTGCCCTGTGGAGTCGCCTGGTCCTGAGAGGCATGCTGCATGGTCTGGACCTAGCAAGAGATTAGGGGTTGGTGAAGGCATGCTCTGAGGCCAGCGCTCGATGTGGTGGGCTGGAGGGGTTGGAAGTGGTCATACTACTGCGTAAGTGCGAGCTGAGCTGCTCGTCGGTCTTGGGTTGGGCGAGTAGGGTCTTCGTCTTAGTAATGGATAAACAAGCTCTTAGGAAAGGTGTCGTCAGGTTAGTTCTAATAGTCTGACTTGGTCTGGTTTGCTTTTGGTTATAGTCCACTGCAAGAAAGTGAGCGTATTCAAGGGGGTTCGTATGTAGTGGAACTGTGTCCACTTGTGGGTCAGAAGGTTATGCGTCGCGAGATTCCTTTACCCTCGAGGCAAAGACACTGTCTTTGTTCACGTTGGATGAGGTCGGCTCAGGCTTCGTAGGACACTCAGCATGATCCGTTGGGTTGCCTGCGGGTTCGCCAATGTCGGTAGGCACAGCAACCGTAGTCGTGTTAGTATTGGCGGTCTGGGTCTCATATACAGGCGCCGTCGATCAACTCCTAGAAGACGGGCAGTGGGAAATCTTGCATAGACGGGAGGTGACTGATCGGGCTGGGACGCTTCTGGATACAAGTTGGCTGCATGTTGTCCTCCTAGCAGTTAGGTCACTGGCAGCACAAAGTCCGACGTGTGCTTACCGTACAGAGCTAAGTCCTTCACAACTGCTGGGAGCTTGTCTTCAAGGGTTGTCTTCTCGCAAGCCTGAGAGAATCGCCTACAAACCCTCCAGTAACATTATAAAACAGGAGAGTGGCTCGCCATCCCCCACGCCCTGGAAAGGGTTCTACAATCGCGGAGCTTCTCAGGTCACTCTGCTGGAACGTCGTCCAGCGGAATTTTGATCTCCTCTAGCCGAGTGTACGGGACTGGTAGTCCTAGTCCTTTTCAATCTTCATGAACGCTTAGGCGCTGACCATCTCGATGTCGTCGGCGCTGGTCGGGGTATGTGGCTCGATGTTGTGTGTCCCTCGTCGCGATGGTCCACTGTAACAACGTAGACCAGGTTCTTGTGATCAACACGAAGGCCCACTATAACGACCGTAGACCAGGCTGTTATGGTTGTAGTCGAAAGCAACAGGTGGTGGTACTCAACTTCATCGTTCTGTTCTCGAAACTGAGTTCCGGGTCGTGGTTTCCCAGCCAGGACATGCCGATGACGATGTCCAAGATGTCAATCAAGGTCAGTGATGTAGTACAAGTCCTGGTCTCGATGTGAGCCGAGATCCATGGTGACTAGTACTGCATGTGTGATCGTCGTTCGACGGCCGTTTGCCAGTCGCAACTGCTTGGGTTGTAATAGCGGGATAGGGTGAGGATGGTGCGCGCGCACGAAGTTGTTATGAATGAAGAGATCAATTTCACCAGTGTCGATAAGATTCCTTGTATCGACAGGTCACAGTCTACTGTGTACTTTTGCAGAGCATACAAGATCTTTGCCCGATCTGGGCTGAACAGTGACATTCTCGAGACTCTTCTACTGTCTCGGCACAGGACAGCACAAGTTCATGATTGTCGTGGTCATCATCTCTGCCTCATCCATTCCTTTGTGTGAGCATGGCTCAGAACCGGATTTTGACTCCGAGCCTAAGCATTTCCCTGGTCGGATGCGTGGTTGACGCATCAGCAGTCACTGCTGCTAAGCGAGTGCTGTCACCGATACGGTGCTCGTGGCGGTGGTCATCGACACTCTTCTTGCGGGTAGGGAGCCCTTGTTGGAGTGGAACGGGCATCCTGGGTCTGAAAGGAGGACGTGGCTACAGTCTGTACGACGGCAGCGCCAGCATTGCCGGTTGGCCGCCATATGTTCCTTCTGCTCCAGGGACAGTCGCCCAACAACCTTCCACGAAGCCGGCAGGATGCGTGTGACAGGTGCGCTACGTTGCTTGTTCTTCCGATCATCGCCGGTCTTGTTGGACGTGGTCATGCCTGCATTGCCTGCAGCACCTGGCGTCGTGGGCAGTTGCGGTCGTTGCGGCCGGTGCTGCCTGGTGGCGGTGGCTGTTGCTCAGGCTTGTACAACTTGATAAGCTGGTCAATCTCCTCAAAATCGTGACCGGCCGGCTAGAAGTCGTTCACTGTGTAGCCTCGCTCCTCCTGAAGGTCATTCTGCCATCTCGAACGGAGTTGAAGCCAGGGTGTACGTGCCGATATTGCTTCGCCTGCCTTCAGGCACAGTGTCTTGCACTTGGTAAGAAATGCCGTGAACGTGTCGTGGCTCGTCGTCTTGAAAGTGGTGAGCTCTGCCTGGGCCTTTCCCATCGTGTCACTTTTTCACCGAATTGCTGGTCGAGATCGGCCCACATCCGCTCCAGTGATGTTGGCGTCCGTGAAGTCAAAAGGAAAGCCTGCTGTACGGTCACGCACGTAGTCCTGGATCTCGAACGTCGGGTTTCCCTCGTCATACGAGGCGCGGATCTTGCCGTCCATAGCGATCTTTAAGTTCTTGTAGGGTGGCTTGCCCAGGTTGTCGAACTTGTCGGGATGGTCTCGCTTGGTGCAAAAAGGTTAGAAGTACCAACATGATGTGGATGGTGCAGGCGCTGGGTGTATCGTGCCGTTCGGGCCTAGTGTGCGGATGCCAGCGTCGCACTCAGGTCTGTTACTGCTGTACTATATGCCGCCGAAGGGTGCGGCGCCGTCGCGGAAGTTGCCGATGTACACACTTCGACTTGTGGTGTAGTTCGGCGGTTCTTACAGACACCGCCTTGTGCCTCCTGCGTAGGTTTCGCTCCGAGCTGAGCTTCGAGCTTTCGAATCCGCTCTGCCATTTTGTTAACGAACGTCAATCTCATCCATGAGCCTGTCGATGTTGGTTCTGCGGACTTGAGGTTGGCGGCGTCGAGCTTGACTTCCTCCTTTGCCTGGATTTGGGCGACGGTGTTGTTCCAGCTCCGTGCAACCTTCTTGTAAGTGTCTTGGTTGTGTTGGGAGTCGTTTAAATCTGCACGAGAGTGGCTCTCATCTCCTTTACAGCCTTCAGCCGATTGCTCGGATGCTTGCGCACTTTGGTAACGAACGTCGATCTGATCCCCGAGCCTGTTCATGTTCGTTCTGCGGACTTGAGGTTGGCGGTGTAAAGCTTAACTTCCTCCTTTGCCGGAAGGTCGGTAACGGTGTTGTCCAACTTCCGCACAACCTTCTTGTAAGTGTCTTGGTTGTGTTGGAAGTTGTCTGATATCTTTATGAGAGTGACTCCCATCTCCTTTACAGCCTTCAGCCAGGTGTTCGGATGCTTGCGCACTTTGGTGACGAGCTCGGACGCTGTAACGATGCGTTAGTCGCACTCGTGGTACCTAGTGGTCTGGTCGACGAAATCACTCATGTCAATGTAGTCCTCCTCTTTCCCAGAAGTGGAGTCTCCAGATGGCTCCTCAGCTACCGGTATGTGCTGCGGCGGCAAAGTTGGGTAAGATGGCCTCGAGCTCGTCGCTCGACGGCTGACACGTAGTTGCAATTCTTGTGGTCCACCCGCATTGTGCTGCGAGAAGCGCCTGGCATTGGTGACGGTATCTTGCTTGTAGCGGACAGTAATGGGGTGCCATCCTCGCGTGCCATCGATGAGCGGCGAGTGACTGGCGGCGGGCGGCGTCCTGGTATAGTGGTCGGCTTCTGCTTCCTGCAACCGAGATGCTTCTCGAGTCGAAGGGAGACGTGTTGCTGCGCTGCAACCGAGCGGCGTCTCGAGAATGCGGCTTCTCGGACGGCGTATTGGAATACAGTGCTGTTGTAATTTGGGACTCCACTCTTAGAGTTATCGAACAGTTGCTACCAATCTTGAAGCTCGAAGATGCGTGTGGCTACATCCTGCTCGTCATTGAGTTGAGTCTCGCCAGTTGCATCCTGCTCTCGTATGTCGAACACGCCTGCTGGTATTGTACGAGCTGCCACATGAGATGGCAAGATCGTTGTCGTCGTCCTCAACGTGGATCTCCATTTTCTCGTTCTCGTCCTCGATCTCACTTTCCTTGCCTACACGGACCCTCCCATGCGTCTTGTGGTGGAGACCTCGGAATCTCGATAGCAGAGCGCTGACTTTCGCTCCATGTCTCGGGGTCGTCGTCGGCTATGTGATTCCGCTTCATTGCTTCCTTCGGTCTTGTGTTTGCAAAAGACCTGTCGCCCTTGCAGTCGCGCTTCCTCGATCGCTAATGTCGTGTCGACTGACTCGGGTTGTGTCCTTGGTTTTGATAACAACGCCTTGCCTTAAGAGTGTCGATACTAATTAGTCTGTAGACACGATTCTCGCCTATTAAGTTGTACATTATGAAGACTGCCTGTAGTTCACTACTATCGATCTTACGACTGTCGATCGACACGAGACTAGAATGGCATGGTACTAA
Organism: Mycosphaerella arachidis; assembly: GCA_001297265.1. Classification (NCBI taxonomy): domain Eukaryota; kingdom Fungi; phylum Ascomycota; class Dothideomycetes; order Mycosphaerellales; family Mycosphaerellaceae; genus Mycosphaerella; species Mycosphaerella arachidis. Next base: position 44,502 of record LIHB01000072.1, read on the forward strand.
TGGCTAAGCTGAGGCATGACGTACGGACCTCAGCTTCGAGGTTTGACGAGTTTATAGGCATCTAGGAGGACAGTGTTAGGAAGTCGGAAAGAGAGAGAGCGAAAGGAGGATCTCGCGCAAGTAGCTTAGCAGACGACACACGAGGTATAGAAGCTTACGTAGTAGTTTAACTAGGGACACGAGATCGACTCTTGAACCAATACAGCGCTTATTAGTAAGCTAATGCATTACGTACGGGTCCGAAGTTAAACGAGTTTATAGGTATCTAGGAGTATAGTATTAGGAACTTAGAGGGAGAGAGTAGGGAGGACCTAGCGTACAAGGCTTAGCTAACGTACAAGGTGCGGAAACTTACGTAGTAGTCTAGCTAGGAACTCGAGATTAACTCTAGGAATAATATAGCTAAGCTAATTCATTACGTATAGACCTTAGCGACGAAGTTTAACGACTCTATAGGCATCTAGGAGGACAGAATTACGAATTTAGAGACGGAGAGCATAAGGAGGATCTCGCGCAAGTAGCTCAGCCAGGAGGATAGTATTACGAAGTCGAAGAGACAGAGCGAAAGGAGAATCTCGCACAAGTGGCTCAGCAGACGACCCACGAGGTTCGCAAACTTGCGCAGCAGTTTAGTTATGGTTACGGGGCTAAGAGTAGAGTAACGGCTAAAGTCAACAACAGTAACGTAGGTCTGTAAGTACTAGTATTTAGGGACGAAGACAGTGGAAGAGCATCGAAGGGCTCGAAGGACTGCCATAACAAGCTATTTAATGAGGTCTCGCTCGTACAGGCCAGCGCTGTTTAGTAAAGCTAGCCCGTTAGATGTCCGCTGAGCACGTCGTCGGAAGGCACTACTCCTGGACTGTCTATAGATACGACCTCAACTTGAAGTCTGCCTATGATCTTAAACGTAGCCTCATATCAAAGTCTGTCGAGCTAGTCCTAGCATTCTTGAATTCTATAGCTAGTGTAAGGATTGCCTACATTACAACTTAGGAGCTAGTGCTCATTTCTGGCAGTAATGAAGTCCGCTCAAATGCTGCACCCATACCTCATAGTACGGTGCAGCCTCGTGCCTTAGAAGGCTCTGTGATTTGTTCCTAGAGTACAGCCTCTAGACCTAATTACCCTGCCGGTAGGATCTTCGTAGTTTCCCGTTAGATTCGTGCTTACAACGAGGGTGTCGCTGCGCATATTCTTCTGTCCGGATGCGTGTGTAAGGGTCCCTGTGCTGGACCTGAGATCGTCTGGGATGGTAGCGACGGAGAAGTAACGGGTCAAGTTCCTATTGTCTTTCCTGTCTGTAGGTTACGGCCCTGTCCCACGAAGCTGCATTACCTCGCTCCAATTGCAACCTGCGATGTTGTGTTACGTTCGTCAGAAACATCTGCTTCTACAACGTATCGCCATTCCCTGCTTAGACTCGGGGAAGGCAAGTCCCGTAAGATCGACATTGCGGCTCTTAGCTATCTGTGCAGAATCACTTGATGCGTGATGCGTGTCTTGATTGTGTGTCTACGAAGGGGGAAGAAAGACCGCTGTATAATTAGCTTGTGGACGTGCACAGACCCATGACCTATTCACTTCAAGTTACCCCCTCGTGCCTGTAACATGCTGTCTCCCAGAGAGTATCTATTCAAATCAGCGCTGTTGATTCATACCCAGGCTGCTCTATCGCATCAAAGCCCTTGATGGGCTATTGGCGCCCAAACCCCACTTGCAGGAGGTGTTGAAGGTCGGTTATGTATCGTGTCCGCCCAGGCTGCTCTGTCGCGTTGAAGCACTTGATTGGCTGTTTGGTTCAAGTCGAAGGTGTAGGTGTATTAGAGCTACTACTCGCCATTGTCGCAGCCGTAGAGACTAGTAAAGTCCTCGGTAATCGCGCATTTAGCTTGTTAAGGCGTAGCAGCTACATTGCCTTATATGTAATCGTGCCGCTGCTTGCCGTTCTTTTTGTGTTCTTATTTTTGACAGTAGCTATGTTAGCTAGCTACTAGAGTCACGAGATGTTTGTGTCGCTCAATCCCTGCTTCTTAGGTGTATTGATGATTGAAGCGACAGCAAGGTTAGGAAGGTAGATCGTGCGGAAGTGTATGAGGGTGCATGATCACTTGATGTGCAATGTGTGTCTTGATTGTGTGTCTACGAAGTTGGAAGAGCTTGTGCACGGGCACGGACCCATGACCTATTTACTTCAAGTGAATCTTCCGCGTGTCTTCTTCTGAGACGCCAAGCTCGACTAGTGTTTAAGCCGAGAGGATTGGTCCCAGCTTTTCTGATTGCCCCTTACTCTTGTCCTGTGCTCCTCATTAACTTGTGTCACATCGACTCTACCAGTTCTCCTTCCAGGAGAAGCTGAATCGTCTAGAAATCTTTGTTCAAGAGCCAGCCCTGCGACGATTCAACGTCTCGTTTAGCGTCGATAGGGTTCTAGAAGCGCACCTGTACTAGCTACTCAGTACCTACAAGAGGGCCAATCTCGTGCAGTCGTAAACGAAGCTCAACGCTTGTCAGTGGAACGATTCGTTCGAACCATCCTCGAAGCGAGAAGGTCTTTCTCCTGGGGTGATTTTAATGTGGCTCCACGAGTGGCAAATGGGAATAGGCTCGCCAGACCGGACAACAGCTGCTTAGACGGGCTAAGGGCGTCCAGATCTACGGCTAGTCCGTTGCAGTTACTCTCGAACAATGGAGCGCATCGAAGGCGGTCCAGGAAAGGTTGTCGATGTCGCTATGTTTACCGGAGGTTGGGCCAAGACCTCTGGCTCCATATCTTCCTTGCAAAGAGATGTATACTGAAGTAACCTGGCGACATCCTTAGAGCGACATCAAGATGGAATTAGGGCAAGCATTGTCACGACTTGAATTGGCCCGGTCCACTACTGTTTGGATCAAGCCGAATCTCGCGACCATCTTGAGATTGTTCTAACAAGGTGCAGCAGAAGATATTACACAACGAGCTGTTGGGGAAAGGGTTGGACCGCAGGTAAGGACAATCCAATTACAGAGGACGTTAGTCTCCCCAGTTAGAGGATACACGGGGTTTGCTCGAGAGAAGGATACGCTTCGAGACAACGACCTCGCTATTGATCGGACCTAAAAGTCGCAGAGATTGTCGAGATGATATGCATCGCTCTCACGAGGCTGCGGCGAGTATCGGGCTGCGCAGTACAATCATTGCAGCCGTATCTAGTGCAGTCGGTAGCCGAACACGTAGTTGGTCTAACGTCGCCAATCATCTCCACACCGGCCTGCTTAAGCCTGGATCGAGAGGGCTGAGCCTCGACCGTGTTCCTCAAATCCGTAAGCACGACAGCACTTTCGCCCAACTCTTGTGGCATTTACTGTCACTATGGTTGAGAGCTTGGGACGAAGCTACGGGATGCACTTCTTCGACACTACTGCTGGGTCAAGTGCAGCAGCACCAGCACGAGGGTCATAGTGAGCGACTTGCTAAGCTTTGCATTCCCGGCAACATAGACGTCGACATCTGCACCATTAGCAGGTGGAGCATACGGGGTGCGCTGAAGTATTTTTGCATGGTCGAAGACGAGGAAGTGCAACCTCCAAGATCTAAGGTGCTTCGCGAGACATTACACATATCACTCCTAACAATTCCCCTCCGCCCCAAACACCTCATCCTTACCTGCACAGGTTGTACGCGACATCATCCGAGGCTAATGCATACAGCGCCGCACACGACATCGACTCCAGCTAGACAATCTCTACTCGCTGAATGCCCTAGAATTCCTTGCAGAAAGTGGCCAGGTCGGGCTGAGCATTGAGATCCGTGACATTTGGTGTGTATAAGTACGAGACAGCAGACTTTTAATGATTAGCATCGGTCGAACCGTTTACTATCGAGTCATTAAGGTGCCCATCTTGCGATTGTAAAGGTACTCGAGGAAGGCGGAACAACGCTCAGACTGGCCCAGCATCGTTTGAGTAGTGTAAGACAAGTGCCGTGACTGCGTCTTTAACCGGAGTATGTGACATTGGCCCACCAAAGTTGTCGCAGGGAGCGTAGTGGCTCTGCTTGCTGGTGTGGTGGTACCTCAAAATCAGTGGAAATCATTCACTGTGATTAGTTCCTCCAATTTTTCGGTATCGGTCCAAGATTTCGACAGGCTGAGCTGTCACCCAAAACATCATCGCATCATGTCGATTGTCGTCACGGAGAATGTGCAGTTGTGCTTTCGTTGTTGGAGGTGAGATTGCCAGAGCGAAGGCGCCTGTATGCTCGGGTTCCATCGACGCCGAATATGCGATGATATGCGATTGGAAGCACTCGTGAGCACTGTCCATGTGGCCAAGGCAGTGGAAGCAGTCGTAATTGCAACGGCGGTCATGAGAATTGTGGCGATGCTGGTGCGTCCATGCCATCCGTTGCTTATGGCAGGGATCAGTTCAGTCTATCCTGTGCAAGCAATAAGGATCATACTCCACAAGTAAATGAGCTCTGTGCTTTGCATAGCTGGTTCTTTTGGTTCACAGTTGCCCGGCTCAGCGTCCCAGGGTGTCATAGGCGGTGCCATACCTTCACTGCACAGCGTTGCTTTACATGCTCGTCTCACTGGAGCAATGCCGAGCCGTGTCTTCCGCCATGGAGGCAGCGTCCAGTGCCCGGATTCGCCTTCATGAGCTCTCACGCTGGCCGGAATACTGCTACGCACATCTGCAAGGAGACGAGCACTACCGACCATCACTGTATCGGATGCTTCAGTACGGCGAAGCGAGCACGATCTCGCCGTTGCAGGCCAAGTTTCAGAACCGCGTCATTGATTTTGAGCAAGGAGGTCAAAGGTCAATTGAGACAGTCAACGCCAGGCTTGACAGAGAAAGTCGAGAGCGGACGTCCCATCCTGAGCTTGACCAAGCATAGGCAGCTGCGATAGCCGGCGCAGTGGCTGAGGATTGGTCGGGCCGGCAGTGGCAGCGTGAGAGGTGATCTGGTGAACTGCCAATGGTGTATGAAGGCTGAGCTGTCTTATCGGTCGAGAAGTCTTCTTCATATCCGGTCGTGATACCACTAAAGCTGTCGTAATGAAGTCCGTTGGAGAAAACAACATGCCGAGATAGAAGGGTATGCTTCGGGACGTTCTCGCAGTCTTGCAGGCGTTCAATAGATGTAACCTGAGCGGCGCTCGAACCTTCTCCAGACAGTCATGCTGTTCCGATGGCTTGACTGTACTGTCAAAGGTCGTCCATCTCCGTAGAAGGTTTCCGTACAACACAACTCGTGCACTAATCGTCCTCGTGGCAGTTGTTCTCCATATGCTTAGGCTCGGCATTCGTGAAGGTCTCGCTCCCATTTAGGTCAGCCTTCGGCTTCGATGAAAGGCGAATCCTTGTTAATGTCAATATCGGCGGGAGGCACTGGCGACCAGCTTAATTTGATTCAGGCAGCTTTTCTGGCTTGCCTCTGTGTACCTTGAGCCGCCGAATGCTTGCGATGGTGCAAGGTGCTTCGGCTGGCCCTCGAGGAGGTCAGTCGGCATGCGAGCACTAGTTAGTCCCAGATGGGAAAGATCAATGTCCAGAGCCACATTCGGGATATGAAAACGATCCCAGATGGCGACTCGCCAAAGATACAACGATTGTGCAACACACTCTGCAATGTGACCGGAGATTGTTCGCAGCTATCTATGTTCTCGCCGAGATGATGAAGTAGCTTTCCTACGTAGACAGACCGCGGCGCTCGCCTGCATGATCCCGGTGCCTTTTGACGTCCTCAACCAAGTGGCTGTGGATGTGACGAATTGGGCAAGAGAGCTAGACTGCGAAAGGTCTACGGTACATAGGAGAAAGCTGCCCAAAGTTCGAAAGTGTTTGTAGCAAGGCAAGAGTGCGTCTGGATGCTGGCGCGCATAGAGTCGACAGCCAGGCATGCTGAGACACTTCCATTGGAGGCCTGTGCACAGGGTTCAAAGTACTGGTGGAGAAGGGGAAATCGATCTGCTGAAAACCCAACGTCGAGCGGATGTCGATACAGTATGAAAACCGGGACAGGATACAGCTGCCGAGACTTGTCAGTGAGGAAATGATACAGCAGAGGCTGATCAACGCCCCAAAGGAGCTGGTCCCGGCAGTTGATTCGTGGCGGCACAGAGTTGCGAGGTCGAGATATTGAGGATGTGAAGCAAGTGGCAAGGTCGGCACAAGATGGTGTTCTGTCCGTACGTATCAGCTCAGCGCTCTTGCCGCGACGTCGACCAGAGAGCCTCGAACTTTCTAGAAGTCTTGCGCGCGTGAAGCACGGTCGCACGTCAAGCACAGCTCCAGTAAATTTAGTGGGCGCGCATCGAATATTGACCTCTGGCACGTAGGCAATGAACGGACTTGATGGTGCTGTGCTCCACATGCGACAGTGCCGACTCTCTCTTTTTCTGTCTCGAGACGATGTAGGTGATCAAAAGGTTTCTGTAGATCGGATCGCCTTTGAAACTGAGTTCAATGTTGTAGACGCGTTGGTAGGAGTTTTTGCGAGTAGCCAACTTGCCCGCGTGCAAGTTGGCCAGTGCCCTTGCCAAGGCAGCCAGCCCGCGCTACAGTACCTCTGCGGCCGGCTTAGTTGCAGAAGTCCGCGCGAAGAATGAGGGACGACGGTGACGGTGACGGTGACGGTGACGGTGAAGGTGACGAGATGCCAGTATGGAAGGCTTCAGGGTTCATGTCCCGAAGGCGCTCTCCCGCTTGCCGCCTTCAAGCTTGCAGACCGAAGGGACCGAGCCGCCATCGCTTAGCTGTCCGCTGCCATATACTACACGCTGTCACAGCCTCCACGGACGGAGCCTCTTTGATTAGATTCTCCCCAGTCGCCTATTCACTCAGCTTGACCGCCAACGAATGCAGCAGGAACACGCAGTTAAGATATGGACGACGGTTCCGAGTCTGCTTGAATGGCCCTGCACATTCTGGCGATATGTGCTCTATGGACATGCACAGAGATGACGAAAACAGCGTGGGAAGCATCCGGGCATGCACACGCTCGTCAATTCCTGGCCTCTCGAGGGTATTCTGTGTTGCTCTCAGACCCTGTTCACCGATCCGGCTATGTAGTACGAGCTTCGAACTCAAAATGCTGATACAGGGCCGAGTTGAATGCACTGCCGCAGGCACGTAAATCCGTTCTTGAATGCCATCTTCTCTGCATCTCACATACAAGCACCAAATCTAGGCGCCACCTTGAATTCCGCCCAAACACAGTGCACCTGTACCAATGCTCCAGAAGAAGAGGTGGACATTGACAACCAATCCAGCAAGCGAGGACATACAGGTGCTCGGCGGATCCTTGGAACCCACAACAGCCATCTCAGTGTTCACGTGCGACACAACGCACGCTCAGAATCACAGTCACGGTCACTGCCCACGTGCAACTATCGAGGCCGTCACCACCACCGCCCCCCTCTGGTCCCACTCCTCCCGTTCCTTCTCCGACGCCGATTGCGATCTCAACCCCGACTCAACCATGTTCACGGCTTAGAGCTCGGCGTCTCACTCCTCCGGGACAGCGGACATTGCACCCTGTGGCTCTCACTTCGCACGTCGCAGACTGAATGTACATATCTATTGGTGAGATACTTGTGTGATCTTTCAGCGCTGCGCTTCGCAGTGACGGGATTGTGATCAAAGGGACAATGATGGGCAGAGCGGCAGTGAACAAGATCATCAAGATCATGCTGGCACAGAACAAGGACTCGACTCGAGTCAGCCTACTCATTCCTGCTGGATGCGAGACAAAGTCGAATGTCGGGCATAGAGGGCAATTGAGGCCGCGCAGAGAATCTTTCACCCGAATGCCCCAGCGACAAGCTTATGCGCAACATGAAGAAGAGCTGGAAGATTGAGTTCAACACGCCAGACACGAGGATATCGCCATCGTCAGAGCCGAAGGATGGTGCAGGTCAAGAGGCTCACAAAAACGGTGGCCAGACGACTGCGATGATTCCGGGTACGAGCCGACCCCGCACGTCTAAATCGTTCTGTTACGATTCTCAAGACGACAGCATCGACGCACAGCTTCCCATTTCTGTCCACAACATCACTCGCCTTACCGTGCTCTCTCCCTTATTTCGCCTGTACCATACACCACTCCTTTTGGACTCTCTACCCATGCGAACAACAAGCCAGGAGGGACCGACATATTTGACGCCTCTCTACAAGGGCAAGACGAAGAACGCGCACGCAATGAATCAGCATGACAAGGGCCTCGCACTCCCAGCAGACGAGTCACTGGACAGCAATCGAGCGGACAGCTGAACGGACAGCCCAATAACAATGGGACGCCGCCCGGCCTCCCTTCTACCCGTCCGCATTAGAGCTTCAAGTTGCCCTGATCCGCAAACACGACCGCCAGCGCCGCCGAACCTCTCGGGCTGTCGCTCGCAAGGACGTCGCAACATATTGTGACCCTGTTGCACCAGTGGGCTTGCGATGCGATATTTATGTGCCCACTGCTGTACCGAACTCGAGGGAAAGTGCGGCGCTCTGCCCACCAAGCAGCACTTGCATCATCAATGGTCGATCTGAAGAAGGACATTTCTGAGTTGCTGAAGGAGACGCAGGCAGAGGTTGCGAGGGGACAGAGTGGCGAGGCAGCAGCACGCGAGTGACTTTGTCGAAGCGGAGACTGCAGGAGCAGATCCACAACCTGTTGTACGCTGTATGCACTGGCTTTACTTTCTGTAGGGTCAATCGTCTACAACCATCAACTCCAGATTACCTTGTCAATGGCCGCACCATCCAGATCCCTCTGCTCACCACTAGCAAGTCGCGCGCATCAACAATAAGAGCCATGCCGTCATTGTCCAGCTGGTTCAAGCTGCTGATACGGTGGCCGTGCAGCAGGCAAGCAGCGACAATACATGCCCGATGGACCTGCGGTGGTGCCGCACTTGGAGATGGAAGGTGAATGGCACGGTTTCAAGGAGATATGAGCCGAGATCTGTGCTGGTATAAGGGCACACGGTGGGCCAGCGTCGAGGTGGAGACGCGTGCAGAAGCAACGAGGCAGATGTCTCATACAGCACAGAGGCGACCCGAGATCCTGTCTTCGTGATGGCGGTGCTAAGCTTGAGATGGCTGTGGGCAATGCCAACGGGCGGCAAATGACTGTCCAGCCACACGGGCGGTGCTGGAACGCTGTTTACTGTATGCATGTGCATGACGACTGGCTCTCGTGGGTCTTCCCTGCGAGGCTTGCTTGTGTCCCTTGAAGTCGCCCCTCTACGCCCGCGCCTCGACGTGCCTTCCTTCCAAATCTCGAGAGCGTTTGCGTCACTGAGTGTGCGTACATGGAACCCAGCTGAGCTCGCCACGTCCATCTCTTTCACCACACTCGCTCCTCGACCAAAGCACATCGCCACCACCATCACCACGAGCAGCGTAAGATGGCGCGACGCAAGCGCAAGTCAATCACTTACACCCCGCGCAAGACACCTGCCGCCAGGAGCAAGAACGCCACACCTGCCGCTAGGAGCAAGAACGTCACCCCTGTCCTCGACGCACCACCGACGCCACCCAAGCAGAGCCAAAGACGGCGTGGAACAGTTATTGACAACACCCCTCGCGCCATATCCAGGCGCAAAGAAGCTCCCAGCCAACAGATCGAGTCCCTACCGCTAGCTCCAAACGAGATCCACGCCGAGCTACGCAACAGCTGGCGCAACATCGAGCCCTTCTCCGCGTTCACTCTGAAACGTAGCGTCCGAATCCCCAGCTCCGGCATTGGCCTACAATGTGGTCTCCACGCCCTCTTCCATGCATTGCAAGCCAGCCCGACCCCAATGACGGACGAAGTCACCCTCGCCCGTGTCCGCCAATGCATCATCCCAGAAGGTGCGCCTCGGCTATCAGAGTTCGTGGCTACCAGTGTTCTGCCGGGCGATGAAGATCTTCGTCTGATGCCAGATCGGAACTTCACGGTTGATCAGCTCGCTGCTGGAGCTGCCAGGCTTGGGAACTACGTGATCGGCGTGGTAGAGGTGACTCAAGGCTCGAAGCAGCCCAATGCTGTTGATGTTTTTGATGAGCGCGCGGCTGAGCAGCGAATGAGAAAGAGAAAGCCTGAGTGCTTGTGGCTTCTTCATCATAGCTCGCACTGGGAAGCGCTTGTGCCGTTGGACTCGGCGTTGGGGCAAAAGTACGCAAGGAACGAGGTTGGGGTGAGGTTAGAGGGAAGTGAGACGATGCTGAGGGAAGACAGCTGCTCTCGGGAGTGTCTATCGCTCGCGACGGATGAGTGTGGAGAAGCGGACTCTGCCACATCCGACCCCATAACACAATCATTTGATCTGCTTCCCTTGACCGGGAACGGCGCTTACGCTCCGTCAGGCCCCTTCGTCAATGAGATGTTCCCAGACTTCGACTCGAAGGTAATGCATCGGCAATCTTGCTCTCCACGCAGCCCGACTGAACTACCCAATGCCTGGCCTGAGACTGGAGCTGCCGACAAGTTGATGGCAGCAAGCGCGGCCGATGAGGATCCTTCATTCCGCGAGCTGGATGACTCCTTGGCATTTGCTGCACGGTATGTCCCGTACGATGCTGCCAAGACTCTCGCTCAGCAGGACCTGGTGCCTGTTCAAGGTCGCACCTGCAAGTACTTTGACGGGATTTTCGATGGAATCTTTAAATAGTTGTGCACCATTCCTGTCCTGTTGATTGCGAGGGGCTTTGCACGGGACGAGCGCAGCTAGATGCTTTTGGTGGGAAGATGGTCATGAGTCTTGCAATGATCGGCACGGACGGATGAATGTCAGCAGTTATGAAGATATGCTTAAGATAGCATTACACTTGTACTGTAAGTCCGAGTAGACAGGATTAACGTGGAGGCGGAAGTGTAGCAACAAGCTTGTCATCCAGAAATGACAAGCTCGTAGGACCCCCTGAATCCGACGAAGAAGTTAGGAAAAGCTCCAAGGCGTATCTCTGACAAGCTTCATGACAGCGCCCACTTTTAGGTGGGGAGATTGCCAGAGCATCTAAAGTCCTTAGGGACGAGAGCTACCAACACGAATACTCTGTCCCTGCGGCGAAGCAGCATCCCAAGTCATGAAGATCCCCTAGATTCCAACGCAGTCTCTTCTGCATCCCACCTACAGGTCGAGCCGAATCTAGCACTAGTATCAATTTACTATTCATTTTTCACGTTCTATTATCGAGGTCCTCTTCTACGCTGTATCTGCTTAGAGAAAGGTATTGTATATGCAGAGGAATGAGTAGTCTTTCTTCACTAATGAGATCTGGCAATTTGCTAAACAATAGTACTACCTTTATGCTGACTACTTGCTCGAGGGTTCCAGCGGAAGATGCAATAAGTCGGTCGGGATGGGTTTCGATTTTATCTGTTTGTGCATTGGATTGAAGGATCTAGGGAGACGATGTCGCACGTATTGCTAGGAAGTCTTGAGAACTAATGCTTGTACGGCAAAATGTCAATGGGCGTGCTGCCGCAAAGTACTTTACTTCTTAAGGAACGAACGAATAGACTCGTTGTCCATGTTGCTAGTAGCCAATATTGCGCTGTCTAGCCTGGAGAAAGCGCCTATATTGGCATTGCGAGCTGAGTATGCGATGACTGTCGGGAGCTGCAGCGCAAGATCGTTCGTTGTTACAGGAGTGTGTAGGTGAAAGGACGGAGGCAAGTGTACGGATTAGTGATGAGACGAAGTCTAGGCAAGGGCAAACAGTGTTGATACGTTTTGCACTACGATTTCAGCACATCGATGGAAGTCTTGCGCGCGTGATGCCCAGTAAATTCAGCGGGCGTGCGTCGAATATTGACTGCGCAATAGACGAATTTGATGGTGCCGTGCTCCACATGCGGCCGTGCTTCAGGTGCTCCATACTTTTACAAGGCGAGCTATTCAAGGAGCGGACAGCAAAACGGGAAGTACATACATGTAAAGCTCGTGCTACGGCTTGTGTCGACGGCGGCAGGCGAGACGGCAGACCTCGATCGAGGGATAGAGATGCTCTTGCACTGACTGGCCGGTTTCTGTTTCGTCTTTCGGCGGTAGCTACTATCGTGAGATCAACTGCCAAACTTTCCGCCAAGCCTTGGGCAGTGACGCGGGCCCAGCTCCGCCCTTGGTTTGGCTTTCCCTTGCGAGTTGCTGCTGCTTGGTTTAGGCAACAACGCGTGGGTTGATTCTATGGCTAAAAGGCTTCGCCGAGCTAGCAATTTGAACTGGTAGCTTATCTTGTACGATAAATAGCAATTGCCGTCATGCTGTGCATCTAAGACTGTCCCAACTTAAGCAAAGCCAATGGCGGAGATGGGTCCGCTCCACTGTCCGAGTCGTGCCTAAATAGTCGCGGAACGGCCCTCTTCGGGCTCCGACTTCACCTTGCCTTACGCCGCACTACAACATCTACCAGTCGCCCTTCCACACTCACCTGCAGCGCTTGGCTTTCCTGTCGATGCCGCAAACATCACCTCCGCAGTCGCCGCCCTCGACCCCGAGGTCGTTACGCTCGTCCGTTCGGCGGCCTGGACTATTGCGACCGCCCTCGACCTCCTCGGTATAGGGTCACGCCCACGGTCACGCCGATACCGCGAGCAGAGACTTATGACTGACCAGTGCTGGAGCCGGGCAAATCGTATGATGAGTGTCTTATATATGAACCACGCGATCCGTATCCCTTCCGCCACGATCCCGAGCAGGAGGAGCAAGCGTCCCACTCAGTCTACATCACTCTGTGCAATATCGGAAAGATTGGATGCAATGAGGGCACTATTAATGGGAAAGAAGCATGATTTCTGCGAGCTGCATTTAGGATATGTATTCGATGCCAGCTGCGACCAATGCGCTTCATCATCATGGCCCGTGGGATATTGAGCCTCCTTCAATCTTGATAACGAGCTGAAGCCGTATGGGGTATTTGGCATGCGATATGTCGGTCGTCGCATGTGGTGATTACCGAGAGAAAATGCGCATTGAAGGTTGAGTACCGCTGCTTCGGCTATCATTCTGCTTTCTCTGGAAGCTTTTCTTTCTGAAACGTCGTGCCTATTGTCGTCTGCTTGTATAGGTCGGACTTCTGAACTATCAACAATAGACAGAACTGACAGATGATGATATGTGCCTAAGCTCACAATCTGTTCTGGCCATCCTATCACTGGATACTTCGAACCTTCAATGCTGAGGTATGTGTGGGTATCTTTACTTGACCCAGACTGCATCAAACCACTAACAGGTCTTTGCCAAATCTCGTCTAACTAGGACCTTTCTCTTACTCGCTTCTTCAGACCTCCAAAGCCAAGGTATGTGTGGCTATTGTCACTGGAGACGGGCTTGCTCGTACTGACAGCTTCTTTCTAGAGTCATCCCTTTACACCTCTAGTCCTCATCAGCAAAGCTCGCTGCCGCTGCTCAAAGTCCTACACGCGGAGAAGCAGATCTTTGCCAGTTCTCCTCCGAACAAGTCTCTTCTCTCGCTCGCTTTTTCAAACCTCCAAAGCTAAGGTATGTGTAGGCATCTTTACTTAACTTAGACTTCATCATGCCACTCCCAGATCTTTGCTAGTTCTCCTCCGTTCGAGACCTCTCTCTCTCCCTCGCTTCTTCAAACCCCCGGAGCTAAGGTATGTGTGGCTATTGTTACTGGAGACGGGCTTGCTCGTACTGACAGCTTTTTTCTAGAGTCATCCCTTTACACCTCTGGTCCTCATCAGCAAAGCTCGCTGCCGCTGCTCAAACTCATACAAGCGGATAACCATGCCCAACAACAAAATCGCTCATTGCAGCGCCACCGTGATCATCAACTCTAGCAATCTTCAGATGTCTCTACTACAATCACTGGCGTCACCAGCAGACATCATCAGCCCTACGCCGTTATTACGCCTAACTCAGACAGGCCCTACTCAGATGTTCGAGTGCAAGGCGGGCCCTCATGGCAAACTCACAGTGGCATTCAACGAGGCTATCAGTCGTCCTTCTCCTGCTTAAGAGTCATTATCTAGACCGACAGTTCTCCACGCCATGTCCGGAAAACCGACTGACCGCGACAACAGCACTGACCCGATGAGACTTACCGAGACTATTCGTCGTGCTTATCCTACTCAGGCTCCATTCTGCACACTAACAGTTTTCAGTGCCATTACTAAGTACGAGGCTGGCCGTCTTAGCACTGCCGGGATCGCCCTTAACGAGGCTATAGGGGTCCTGCTTAGTCTAATGTCCTCCATAACAGTTAAAGACGCGACACGACTAACATCATTAGTACATAACGAAGAACAACAGCAAGAACTCTAAAGCGAGCCGTATCGAGATGGCGAGAAGAGGAATGGCCTAGATCATTCACGTATAGGCTCTGGGCTAAGTAATGAGATAAAAGATATACCGGGGACTCGTACCATGTGTGGCTACGGTACCTCTATATTGCGAGATTATGCTACATAGAGAGCGAAAGGAGGAAACACTTTACGTGCAGCAGCTCCCGCTTAATGCCCTTTCGCTTTAGCTTAGCCTTTCTTAAACCGGAAGGCATTGCTTATATGTCTTGCTCCTTCAGGTTGAGACTCTCGCATCCACAGGGCCCGGTATGCAGTGAGACCTCTAGTTTTGCTCAAATTACCGCCTTATGGGACGTACTAACCGCTTGCTAATCATGCTGCAGGACTCAGCAGAGTTGGACAGTTTAGCTTCATGACTTAGAGAGCGACCTGCATTATCTAACAGTCAGTTCCGCTGCATACGACCAGCAATCTCATATACTAATACGTCTCCGCAGAGGAGAAGCCAAGCAGGAGGTAGGATGAAGCGCAGGAACCTCTATACGCTGTTACAACATCCCTTGCACCTCTAGACTATGACTCCAACGACGACGACGACAACGACAACGATCCTACGCACGACTCGAGCAAAGGACTTACTAATCTTCTCCCTTGTTAATACTACACTCGGCTACATGCAGCGCGACATAGGCAAGCTATAGGAAAGACATAGCCGAACTAAAGGATGCATGTAATCGGGATGGTAGAGGTTCGTTAGGAATGGGGGTTGCTTACATCGCCGCGATGAGGGAGGGAACAACTTCGTGGGTTAATAAAAGCATTACATCGCAGTCATTATACTGCTCGGTTTACCTAGGAGTTTCGTCTCCCGAAGTCCTCGACGTATGGGTGTCTTTAGCTAACAGCTCAGCTAGACTCCACACTCTCATTGTAGGTGTAGTGTGGTAAGGAAGATGTACGAATTATTTCGACTTGTTACTACTGATATCAAGAGCACCTTTCATCTGCCCTTGTATCTCATTTATAAGATATGCTCTTCTATTACCAAGGACGAAAAGAACTTGCGAGGAAACCCTTCAGCCTTAAGGCAAGACCGTAGAAGTTTGTAGAGAGCAGCTGAGCTACTAGTATCGATCGTGTCGAGGCAGTACTCGGTAGTAAGATGGCCTCAGAGCACGGAAGCTGCATGGATGGTAATGCTTAATCTACTTTATACAAAAGAAATCCTATGAGTTCGATCAAGGCTTTGAAGTTGTCCAGCACTCACATGTTAGACCTCCAATATGTCGGGTCATAGCGAACGAAGGATATCTGGATAGGAAAATGTGCTCTTCCGATGCTTTGTCTCGCTCCTCATGCTTACGGCGAGTTCGGTCTTCGTGCAGTTCATTGCTTTAGCGAGGAGCTGGAAGTCGCGGACTGTTCTCGACGCTAGATGCTGGTGGGATTGTTCAACTCATGTTGACACCCAGCTCAGCGGAGGGATCCTTTGAATCGCCGCTCATTCCAGGCATCTGCGCTGGGCCGCTTGCGTCGAATTGCTTCTGTGGAAGTCGTCGGCTCGACATTGGCCTGGCCTGTAGGGGACATGGGCGCTCAAAGCTCGCTTGTTGAGCCTGCATCTTTTGTATTCGCCTTATCGCTATCCTGCCTACTGTCGCTTTTCGCTCAACACTACGCAACATGAAGAATTTGCTGGCAGGTCTTGCTCTTGTCCCTTATGGCACTACGTCGTGTATGGCGTCACTAGACTCCAAGCAGTGCGTGCAAGCCATACAATTGATAAGCTTCGTTAAAGTCTTGGTCCTCAGCCCTCTGTCACTTCGTGCATGATGATAATGATCGTCTCCGCATCCTCCTCATCATCGTCAATCTTTTCCCCCCCATTTCTGCCGATTCCGCCTCCTGCTTCTCCAGCTCAGCAGCCAAAGCCCTCGCGTACGTCTCGCCCTTTCTCTCCCTCTCTCTCTGCATCTTCAAGCGTAGCAAGTCCTTATGGCATCTCTGGCGCGCCGACTCTGGACATAGTCCCTGCTCTATGCAGTTGCAACAGGACGTACACCGGACTAAAAAGAGTCTGAGATCGAAGGCTGGGTATACGAGACAAGGGCAGTTAGGTTGCTGTTGGTAGAGGGCTTTAGGGCATTGTTCGCGAAGGAGGTAGTGGTACTGCTTGCAGCTAATGCTGTACTGAGCGGGGATGACTGTGCCGAGGCAAGTTAGGCAGATTTTGGGGTCGTGCTCTAAAGAGGAATGCGGCAAGGCTTTTGGCTCTTGTACGTTGCTAGGGTTCTCGGTGTCGTCACTAGTCGCCGCCGCCAGTGTCTGTTCGTGCTTGTCGTCGCCTGCGAGGTCGATGAAGTCTCTATGCCTGTTAGTAGTCTGCGTTGCGCTCGCGGCGACCGCAAGAACCAAGACGGTTGTAGTATTGGTAGAGAGATGGTTTCCGCCATGTATGTCCTCGCTATCGTTGACACCAGACGGGCGAGCGAGGTTCAGCCGCGAGAACCGACGGTACGGATATAGGCAAATTTCATTACAAGCTGGAACGACCTATCTCTCCCTGTCATAGGCCTTCGATAATGTAATGCCCTACCTTTAGGTCTGCAAGACCTAGATTGAAAGAGGCTACGAGCGTCGCAACGCTGATATTTTGTTCGCCGTTAACGCTAAGCGATGGCTTCGACCGAATGAAGGTGTGATGGAAGCACAGCAGTAGCAGCGCAGAGAGACTAATATGCAATGTGCACGCAACGGGATCGGAACGACGGTAGGGGAAATGATGCGTACGGATAGTAGCGAGGCTCCGAGAGCGTGCGAGCGACTGTAGCCCCGCCAAAAGGGCACAAAGACATCTATACGAGGGGTAATGACGCTCGTTCGAGCACCTCCATCTCTGTAGCAGGTGTTAAGGCGTTGCTAAGTAATAGCCGACAGGGCTCACGCATCTATCCGTAGATCAGTGTCTATGCATTCGCCGTTTCCGATGCCCGCGAAGTAGGGCAGCAGGCTTTGCACATGCTGGTTTTAGTGGCTTCCAGGAAAAGACAGTGTGGATCGTGCTCGGGTCGCTCGCTCTCTCCAGGGCTCTGCGTGGAGACTCGGCAGCGAGGATGTGGCTTCTACCTAAACACACATCTAGATTGCCGGATCTAGTACTTTCGAATGGTGATAGTGCCGCCAGCCGCTGCGAATGCACGGGGTTGGATGGTAAGCTCGTATGTGAGGAAGACAGACGTCTTTAAGTACCACTTTCATGCAGTTGTGGCCAATGCCCGAGGTCTGATCCCAGCTAAGCAGACACCTTTCGGTTGGCCAGAATTTGCAAGCGCATCCTTTAGCAAAGAGCAAGGTACCATCCGAGCTTGCGTTTCTGTTGTTAATGATCAATCGGTAGGGAATTCGAAGACTTCACTTCCATATGTTGCTGTTCTTCCTGTACACCCCTGGTATGCCCACCGCTTTGCCAGCGCGATCCAACCCCATCATGTCAACGTTAGCAGCACAGCGCACGATCCCATCTTAAAGCTTCGCATGCGCAGGGGAGTGGGTGCCAGCAATGGAAAATAGTCTTGCGGCTGTCCATGGATCGCAGAGGAGGGAAGTGGTGAGTCTCGGAAATCGCTGCTGTCTCCATGTTGACGAAGCTGGTCCCGTACTACTGTCGTGGCATCCGATACAGTCGTTCGCCGGTCTTAAGCGGAAGGGCACTGAAGAAAAGACGAAGATATCATAAGTCTATGCTCGGTTGGCGGCATTGGAGAGGAGAGGCGTGCTTAGGAGTGCTAGTGCTGGTCGCCTATGCACTTCACACCTGCCATGCTGCTGCCCTTGGAGCTGTCGAGGCAACCGTTGTTGTTGCTACGGAGGTCTCGCATCGTGTCAGCAGATGTAACGGGATGGTAAGTGCATGTGTCTAAGGGAGCGGCGAAAGCGAGCAGGTAGAAGAGTTGAGGTGCACCGCAAACCGGTTGCAGGTAGCGAGAATTAAGCTTAAAGATGAGCTTATAGATCGCGATCTAGAAGCCTGTCTTGGCAGTGTCACATGCAAAATGCTGCTGCATGATATCTACTTAATTCCTCCACGGATCCGAGCACGCACCGCACGATATCCACTTCGAAGGACCGCCTAACTTAGGAGGCAGAATATTCCCTCTTTAGCCGTCTCGCTACTCTCGACGCTCCCTGCAAACGACATCCATGCGTTCGCAGCTCCATTGCCGCCTCGAAACCTAGCTCTTTTCACAAACCGCATCTAGAAAGACTTACTAAAACTATCCTCTATGAGCTTGAGAGGCGTATCGTGTGGCTTTGCACGCTCCTGCGGCGGCGGCGGCAGCGCTGCTGCTGCCTCGCTGCTGTTGTGCTTTCTTCGCCTTTGTTGCTTTGCTCGGGTTAGGGGCAGCCTTAAGCCTTGACTTCCATCTTGATCTAGTTGGTCTTGTAAGCCGCTCACTATGTTCGCGCTAAGGTAGTCGCTTGCAGCCCCTCATGGGCCTTACCGGGTGCTCGCTCTTTTCCCTCAACCGAGGAACCTGCAAGACTAGGAGCCTTCTTCATGTCTTCCGGCTCGTCCGTGAACTGAGGGTCGGCGCCTGCTAGTTCCTGTACCTGTTGACTTGAGCGTCCAATGTCGGTGAGGGTAGAGGCCGGATCGTCAGAGTAAAGGGGCGACATTGCAAAAGGCGAGAGTAGATCGGAAGTTGTAGCCAAGGAGTATATTGCTGCTGGCGAAGTGTTACTAGCCGAGGCAACGAATGTAGTGGATGCTGTCCTACACCGTCAGCGGTGGTTTAGGATGGAGTGTTAGAACGTGCTTCGATTCCAACCAGCTCTACAGAAAATACGCCTAATGCCTAGCAGAAGGCGATCCGAAGGGAGGAGAGAGGCCGAGGCTAACGACGAATGGGCGTCATTGACGAAGTTAGGTCTATGCGGACTTTCTAGAATAGAGACGTTATCGGTAGCTGTAACGTGGCCCCTTGTATGGATTTCGAGGGTTATGTTAGCTTGCGGCCGAGTTCCCGGGACGATGAACTTGTTGCCGCGTGCTGTCGGCTGTTGTACATGATTTCTGCTTCGACTTTAGCTCCGTCACCTTCAGTAGTCTTGACTTCTTTGTCAGCGGCGGTGGCGATGCAGTCAGAAAACGCTGAGATCCTAATCACTCTCATTCCGTCGCCGATCCTTCCTAAACTTGCCTTAATCACCGCCAACGTCAGCTTAGATGAATCCAGGATGTTTGTAGAAGCCGACATCTCCTAGGTGGCGGGAATGGTCACACCCATGTTTAGAGCTACGTCTCTATGTGTCTTTGTTAAGCGTGAGTTCGGCGTCGGGCGGTATGTTGGATGTGTAGGTGTAGTAGATGTAGTGTTCTTGATTTCGCAGCTGATAGATTGGGGTTTAGAG
This sequence comes from Mycosphaerella arachidis, assembly GCA_001297265.1. Classification (NCBI taxonomy): domain Eukaryota; kingdom Fungi; phylum Ascomycota; class Dothideomycetes; order Mycosphaerellales; family Mycosphaerellaceae; genus Mycosphaerella; species Mycosphaerella arachidis. The sequence continues at coordinate 64,153 of LIHB01000072.1, forward strand.
AGCTCGCTCGTTGGGAGGGAAATAGGTATCGTGTGGCGGGCAAGATCGATTGAAAGCTACGAAAGGCACCCAAGCAGTGTGGCCAGCTACTTCCGATGACCGTGCGGTAGAGAAAGGTACCGATAGCCGATCGCCACAGTAGCGGCGGCGGCGGCGGCTGTGGTTTTGTTCCTGTTCTTCGGGTCCGATGGCTTACAGATGGAGAATTTGTAGGTATCTGCCTAGGCACACCGAGCTAGCTAAAGATGCTGATGCTACTTTCGGCTTTCCATGTGCGCTAATGTAACTGAGATCTTTTTGGAGGGAAGCAGGAGTATTGGTGTTGACCAGTCGTAGATGCTATATGCCGAGAGAATGTAGCCGGCGCCCATGTACATAGTAGAGAACGAACCGGAGCGGCAATGTTAGACTATCTCTAGGAGCCGCTTTAAGAGTAGACGATAGTGATTAGTAGCAGTGGGAAGACCACCTTGTCGATTCCGGGCCGATAGTTCATTTCATGCATCATAGGGCCGAGCGTGATCAATAGCCAGTAGCCGAGCCATGTACTAGGGATCCTAGTAGATTATTGAAACAGGGACTGTACTCCGGTAGAATCGCAATAGCATGAACAGAGCCAAAATTGAGCACTAAGACAACTGCAAGACGCCGAGCTGAGGCATCGTGGAAAGTTCCATAACTCGAAAGACAAGTGGTGTTAGCACGTCTGCCCGATAGGCGGTAAATCGGGAGTCGAACAAAAAAGGATTTCGCAACAAGATGCAAGTCAAAGACTCATTCTTGTGTTGTTTGCGGGCTGGCTGTTCATCGCCCTGCAGCGGGTGTCACCGCACTCAGCACGCGGCAATCTGGGCAACCTGATGAGGCCTGGTCGCAACTGGCTGTGTTCTCTCTTTTCCAGCGGCCATATTCAGTCACTGTAAGATCCGCAACCCAAAGGAATGTCTGAAGCTTGGGAAGTTCGGGGAGAGAGGTCAAGTCAAGGCATAAGAGGTAACTGCAGCCTGGGGTCAACTTCCTTCGCAAGGTGGATCTTGGTCGAGCGTCGCTAGTCCATGTCAGCTGCGGAACGCCATCAGAATGGTACCGGCAACGAGATTGGTAGCTACTTGCGTGCTGATACCCACGCGTGAGACTCTGCGTACCATCGCTGCATGTCACACTGCTCGAACCTCATGCAGCTTGGTACGGTAGCGCAGGGACAAACTTATGTTGAGTGAGAACACTGGTAGCGGAAAGGGTGTTCCCATCCCACCGTGTGGTTTGCCAGGCGATCTGGAACCCATGCGGGGAGGAACAGTACCGCACAGGGCGCAAGTCTTATGCACTTGTGTTCATTTCGTGGGCAATGATCTTGAACAGCGTCGAGAAGCCGACTATCGAATTCTTCAGGGTGATAAGAGCATGACAAATCAGCCCACAGCTGCTGGTTGTGTCATCCCCAAGCAGCGCAGAGACCCGCGCTGTAATTATTGGTCCTCGATCGGTTGCTTCCCTGCTCCATGGGAGAATCGCAGCACCGAGCCGCCTCGAAAGATGCCTGCGCGGATCGTGTAGTTGTCCATGCCCAAGTCCAACCCACAGACATGACCGACTTTTTGATCGACCTGCTGGTGCTTTGAAGCAGGGTTGCGATGCGCAGAAAGCGTGCGAGTCGTAGGTGTAGGCGCCCTGCAGTCTTACACCATGTTTTGATCGGCCCGTTATTCCGATATATTGTAAGCGTTAGGTTGACTGCTGCGTGGAAGCAAATGGGTGGAAGGCCGTCGGGCTCGAGATGAGGCCTCGAAATACATGATGTGTGCTAATATGATCGATGGAGTGACGTGGCTTGGAAATCATAGATGGAGTGACGGGAAGGTAGTCTCAGTGTACAGATTCCCTGCTTGGGGCTTCCTAATGAGTGTAAGGGCACCTGCTTGGGTAGTACGAAGTAAAGGCGAAGACAGACTGAAGGGCAAGAAGCAAGCCGAAGCACGCCGCAATAACACAAGAGAGTCGGACGTGCGCGACGCGCGAAAAGTAGCTCTCAGCGTTCAGTCGCTGTGCGGCCACGGGCTTGTCCCTTCAAGCGGCCACTCCTGTGCGCCGTATTATCATCCATCATTGGGTGTCCATATTCGTGTGCAAAAGCTTCATCCTCTTCCAAGTCGTCGTCCATACCGTCGTCCGTGTTACTGTCCATTAGGCCCACTGCTTCCGTCGCTCCATCTCGGTAGCTAGCTTGGCGCAGGCTATGTTGCGCTGGCGGCAACGGTGAGCGAACTCCACGAAAGAGTTCGTTACATCAAACTGTTGCTTGGATCACCGAAGAGCTACGGGGCCCTATGTCAACTTAAGCTGATGGTACCGTCGTAGTTACCGTGTCAAGGGAAGTCTGATGCCCATTTCGCTTGTTGCTTCGTTGCCAATCATCGGCTACCTTTGTTGGCGCCATGCCGGGCGGGTCATCATCTTCATGCGAGCCGTTGTCTTCTGCCAGAAGCGCTGCAGGCCCCTGCGAGAGAATGTACTCACGTGGCCCTCCTGCAGTTACTGGGTTGGACGAGATCATCGCAGCGCTCAGGTTTGCGCCCGCGTCATCAGATTCATCCTAGCGGTGGTGTGAAGCCGGCTGGTCTAGGGGCCGTAGGGTGGTTGTGATGGAAGTCGGCCACAGAGGCGGCTGCTGGTGCAATCATACCTAGGTAGTCTCTGCGGACTCAGAACTTAGCTCATTGAACCACAGTACGAATCAGGTGACCAGTGGCCATGTTAGTCAGGACTTGGCACACACACCAGAAAGCAAAACGGAACATGAGACACAACGAACAACGACGCTTTAGTATTGCGATTCTGCCCTTCGTTCGCTATCGACGCGGGCAGACGAGCGGGCATACTATATACGCTATTGTTTAGTTGATTTACGCTGTTTCTTCGAGGCTACGAAGTGACTCCTCCAGTACAGTACCTGCTGCCTCGGCAATACTGCGGAGAGGAGTGGGGGCCATTTTCCGTTTTGCTGTCCACCACTTGACACCACTATACACATTGTTTCTGTAGGTAGATAGACACACACTGTGTGCAATTCATGAGGTTACTGATCTACCCTATCGTTTCAATACTAAGAAGCTCTTGCTCGTCAAATGCTCAGATCCTTCTTACAGCATGCCGGAACTTCTTGCCACGCCTTAGTGAGACGGGCCCAGCTCCGCCCTTAGCTTGGCTTCCCCTTGCGCGTTGCTGCTGCTTGCTATGAGCAACAATACGTGCCTAAAAGGCTTCGACTCGATAGCTCGGCGAAAACCTTTCGGGTATGGAATCAAGCAGCGCATATTGTACGAGAATTAGCGGTCGCCGTCGTGTTATATATCTAAAACTGTCTTCATCGTCTCGTTGTTGCTCGCAGGCAAGCAGCCTCAAGCCAAGCCAAGGGCGGAGCTGGGCCCGTTTCACTGTCCGAGGCGTGCTTGCTCCTTGAGCTGATGGGGCAGAGGAATTCTTTTTGATTTCGAGGCCTATCTACACCACTCCCCAGGAAGGTCCGCACTACGCCGCCAAACCGGTGCCCGTCGAGGAGTCGAACCTCGCACGCAGACCTACCCCTAAACGGTCCCGCCCCGCGACAACGACACTTTAGAACCCCCTATGTATTTCTTTACTCCGTAGACCCTCGGATACGCCTACTCGTCGACAGACGATAGTAAAGGGAGGGTAGCCTTTTCCCGACGGTATTTACTTAAGTAGATCTTTTCAACAATGCACGTGCCCCCGGCAAGCGACTCGTAAACAAACAACTAAATATCTGAGCTGATCACCACCATGTTGCGCACGCACACATCACCCGCATTGTCCACCTCATTGACATCGTCCACGTCGAGAGCATTGGTGCCATGATTGAGGGGGAGGATGCCTCGAGAACAACGCTTGCAGACTGCAGAGAAGGCAGTGCAGAACAGGGGAAGGAGCTACCGCGCAAGCGCAAGGCAGCATTGTACGTGCCGACTGTAAAGGAACACCTTAGAGCATTGAGCACACGTCGCTCTCTGGAATCCGAGCTGGAAGACGGTGAGCTGTACCTGTCTGTTAGCACGTCTCCATCAAGTTCGTCGTCGCTATCATCACCTTTCGACAAGCGTAACGTTAGCGTTCTCAGCCATTTCTCCGACGATGAAGCCTTTACCTCCGTGACCCGCTCTGATCTGTCTCCACGAAACACTTACAACCAAAGCATTGCAAGCACAAGTCCTCTTAGCAGCAAGGCAGTAACGACCCATGTTACCCTAGATGTTATCCTTTAGCTTGCCATTGCGGCATTCAAAGCAGTGTTTTGTGAATTTGTCTCGCTGTCTTTTGTCTACGAAACTCAATAGGCTTCACCGAAACCTATTCTTCGTGCATGTTCGTTGCTTGGCTCAGTCCTCAAAGCCGGTCTGCCAGCACGTTAGGGGCTTTTGAAAGAGTGCTAATTAGGCCACTTTGGCGTTGAGGGCGCTTACGAACCCGGCGGAATTGGCCGAGGCGTGGTGTCATGTGGGAGGTCGACGGGAGGTCATGTGAAGAGTGATGGCTTCGCAAGACAAGATTCCCTGTAGCCCCGGTCAGATTTCAAGTAGCACTTCTTGCTTCGCTCTCGCACTCACGGTATGATTAATATAAGGCCAGCCTTAATTGTATGTGGCCTGGCTTGTATATGGCTTTCCTTGCACGTAGCCTTGCGTCGATACAGCCTAGCGTGGCTTGCACGCAGCCTCGCACAGCCTGTACGCAGCCTCGCGGATACGCAACGACAATTGCATTTTGCACGTAGCATCGCTTGTACACACCCTCGCTTATGTACGTAGTTTCGCTTGTACGCAAGCTCTCTCGCACGCAACCTTTCTTGTACCCAACCTCACTTGTACGCAACCTCACTTGTACGCAACCTCGCTCGTACGTAACCTCGCTTGCACGCAGCCTTAATTCCACGTAGCCTCAATCCTATAACGCTCAATGGACGTAGCTTCGCTTGTTGGACGCAGCGCCGGCGCTTGGACTGGCTTGGACGCTGCTTCGCTCGCTGAACGCAGCTGCGCTTGTTGGACGCTGGACGCAGCCTCGATTGTTGGACGCACACTCGCTTGTACGCACCCACACTTGATCTTGGACCCAGCTTCGCTTCGTTCTTGGACGACCCCGCGGTTCTTGGACGACCTACGCGCTTCTTGAACGTCCCCCTCGCTTCTTGGACGCACCCTCGCTTGTACGCAGCCTCAATTACATGCAGCCTTGACCACACTACCACCGCTGCTAGCTCCGACCGATGCCCAGCGTACGTTCACGATCCCAGCCAACGATGAGCCGCTTCGAAGATGCTTTTCAAGGCTGCCAAAGACGCCGTTCCTTTACGCTGAACATAGCCAAGCTTGCCAACTCCTCGCACTGCGACAGCCTACGAGCATCGCATGTCGACGACGAGAGCAAGACTGCTGTGTGTAAGGGTAAGGAGGGACCCTGTCCTAGTGTAACCGTTCCGAGTGGCCCGCGCGATTGGCGATGTCCAAGGTGCGAACAGCGCCTTTTGTAGCTTTGAAATGAACCGAGTCTAGGACATCGCCAAAAACTACACCTCCGATGCTCCTACTGGAGGCTGGGAAGTCCTAACGGCGTCGCATCTCTTCGAGGCAGAAAGATAGTAGGGCCGGACGGGAAGGAGGTTCCTTTCTCAGTCGTGGATGTCGTGCTATGTCGCCGTGGCTAGCCACAGCGGGAAGTTCTAGTTAGGACAACAGGCTTAGGTCTTTATACCAAGCAAGAGGAGTCCGGCTGGGAGTATTGTATGTACAGAGCGGAGTGTCGTTCTCTCACGAGAGCATCCGAGTTTAGTAAACGAAGTACGATACAAGCATATGCGCCGGGAGCCATTGTGTAGCCTTCGGCAGAGGACGAGAAGGCGACGAGGCGACGAGACGGCACTGTGTCTTAAGTCGTACTGTGCCACTCGGTCACTTGTCTGGAACCACTCTGGAATGAATCTCAATCGACTTTGGACTCGTTCTTGTACTGCACGATGCCTATTACGATGACATGCGGCATGAACTACTAATGACTTTGGGAATTACGGCTCCTGCACTACTCTCAAGCTCACTTGCGGGCAGTGTCTGTAGTGTCGCTTTCCGATCCACTGAGTATGTCGGCTTGGCGAGTTGAATTGCCTGGTGTGGTCTGTTGGAGCCATGCATGTGCCTCAGTCCAGATGTCGTCGTTCTGCATCAGTGCATGTTATCATGCGTACGTGTTTTGCAACACGCCTTGACTCACTTGCGGGTTACCAATCGTGCGGTATAGGGAGAGTTCCCTCTGTGAGTCTTCGGTGTTGGTATGCTGTTGCATAAGCTGGGCAGAACACATGCAGCTGCGATCTCTACAACATCGAAACCTGTTAGGCAAGGAAAAGAGAAGCAGTCTCATCCCAGCCACGAAGGATGTTTTGGCAGTAGCTGCTAGTTTCCGACCAGGGACATCGACCAGGAAGGACCACCGATCCCAATTCGTACTTCGCATGCACTGCGATCAGTATATACGGCATTTCCTGGACGGCGACGCATACTCGCAGTTCTGGCAATAACCCCCTGGCCAGCTGTAGCACGCGTTCCTCGCAGACCACTGCGTGAGCACCGACGGCCAATCTGGACAGCTTCAAGACGGCGTTACCGTAGACTCCGAGGACTGGAGCATTTTCCTGCTGGCTCTGCAGACTCACTCGCACAGATCTTCCACCGAACCATTGGGACTCTCGACAGATCGGCGCTCGGAGCCTAGGGCAGATGTTTCCGGATAGCTCGGTCACGTCTCTGCACCAGCCGGTCGAGTTTCGTTGCGCGTGGTACTGGGCAGGGTGTACTTCTGTCTTCAAATCCTGGCTTGAAATGTAGTCGCACAGTCTACTTCGTTCGAACTAGCGGAATTGCACTGCAGCCCATTACTTACATTCGAGTCTAGCGCATTTATCAGTTAACCACGACTGAGACGTTCTCAGTATCATGATTACGGGCCTATCGTTAGCCAGTGTTGTCGGCACGACGGATGCGGGCGTAATCTAGCACAAAGTGAGGTGTTGAATGTGCAAGGATGAACATAAAGGATGGCGATCGCTGTTCCTCGCTGCAGCAAGATGCGATAGGCGTAGTCTCCTGCGCACTACAGCAAGTCGAGGCCAGCAGTTTTAGATCCGCTCTTACAACTTCGCAGTTCAATGGTAAGCTAGATGTCGAAGCAGCAAGAGATTCCGTAGCCATTCGAACTCTACCAGCTCATTCGACGACAAAGAGACATTCCGGGATAGGTCTTTGTGTCCCGGTCTCACTCTAGACTCAGGCAGTTCATGTGTTGCGCTGCTCCTCGCGCCCAGAAGCGTCACTGCTATACTAAGAAGCCGGGCAATTAGGAGCTTCATATTGTCCTTGCCCGGGGTAGCTCATTAGAACTCGAGGCAGCGACAGCGGCAGCGGCGGAACCTATATCAGCATATGTCTTATCTCTTGTAGCCAAGTCTCCCACTTTAGCTTCACCCTACTGTGCACATGTTCAGTACCAGATAACTTGCGCAATCTACCATTCTGCTTTTCGTGGAAGTCCTTCTCTACATCCTGGTACCTGCTGTAGTTTCCCGGCTGGGGACGGCGATGGCTTTTCCATTCCTCAAAACCTCCCTCCTTCTCGTCTTCCGCACTTACATTGCCAGGTTGTGCCTGTAAGCACGCCAAGAGAGTCTGCTTCCCATCTTGAAAGTCTCGCTGGTTGCTTCGAAAGCAGGACGCACATGGTTCGTGTGCTCGATCCTGCGCGTAGAAGGCTCAACTGTGATGATGTGAGTGTCGATGGCCGCGGGTGCATCGCGTTCTCCTTGTCGGCAGGGATCTTGTTCAGTTGGTTCGGACAGATTCTGAGCCCTGGTATCAGCCCGGCAGCTACTAGACCTACCGTGCATACTATCCCTGCTAGTCGAAAGTTTAGCGTCGTATCTTACCCGAGCCAACAGCAACGTCACCTCATGTCATGTACATGTACAGCGCTTCTTGAACACATCTCACATGCGCATTGACTGGGCTTCCGGACCCTGGACCTTCGATTCAAACACTTATCTCAACACCGACACGACTGTATACAGTAGCGAAGCCGCTCGCATGTCGTTCGCGCACCATCCTACGACTTTATTAAGCTTGCCGTATGCACCTCCCCTTCCAAATAAAGAACCGACTCGTATTCTATGCTTTCCTATAGCTTGTCTCACATACTTTGTCCGGACCTTTGTTCTAGACGAGGTCTGCACAATGTCATTTGTTATTATCTCTTTGAAAGGTAAATGCAGTTTAGATCAGGTCTTCATTAATTAGGACTTCTACAACAACCCTCGACATACAGAACACACGGAATCCATGGTAATTGATATGCTTCTAGTGTCACGACGACTATATCCTCGGACTTGATGATTTGACACACAACAAGGCGAACACTAGGCAAACACCTCTAAGCAGCCGGATACAATGTCATCCCCAGTCAATTTCAACCACAGTGCAAAGCAGTACATCAACTATACCTACTTGCCCCCGCTAACCAAGGCCGCGACCGATAGTACTATGTCTTGGAAACTAAATTTAAAGAGGTCCCTTAAGACTATCGGTGCGAAAATGAGTTCTAGAGCGCTGTACTTGCAGCAAGTGGCTAGGGGATCTAAGAGTGAACAAGCTGCCCAACACAGCAGAAGCTACAGCCACCATTCTTGCGGCTCAGAACAGCAAGCATGACGACCAGCAGCGATAATGACCTGGTGGAAGATCTTGACAGGACTGATTGCGAGTAGGACCAACGTTCGGAGGACGAACGTGTCGTCGATATTCTTATATCTTCTTCCTAGGCTCTTCCTCGTCCGGCTCATATATCGATTCCGGGCGGGTTTAGCGCGAGTATACCCGAAGGCGAGACACCTTCAAGCACCGTACCCATGATTACCTGTGTACAAGGCTCTTCCTCTTCTAAACATTACGTTCAGCAAGCATTATTAGCTAATCTTTCCTCCGCTACTATCGAGCAGAACGCCGACTACGGCAAAGCGAAGGCAGTGTTAAAGGTATATATTGCCACTCTAACTTAGCTTAGGGCGGCGTCGCCTTTTGCAACAGGCAGACCTTGCTAAAGTGAGATTCAGTCTCGTACTGTCTCGCACTCGTTGCGATAAGGAGTGGCAGCGTTCCAGGCCAGCCTTGCCCATAAGAAAGAAGCTCTCGTCACCGCAACTGCAACGACTTTAAGCTTTCTTCGAAGAGGTATGGACCAAGCTCGAGGACGTCGTAAACGAGCTAAACGATTAGCGGGAGAGCAGTAACGAAGAAGCAGAAGAAGATATTTGCTCTTCAGACTAGGCAAAGGAGTGTGAAGTCTGGGTACTGAGAATCCTGAGAGAAAGTAATAGCAACGACGATAGTAATGGTAGCGTAGCAGAGCAGTTGAAGGAGGCTTTAGGGGTAGCTTGTAAGGGTAAGGAGAGGGATGAGTCTCTGTGCGAGTAAAAGAAGCTTAGTTCTTAGAGGGTTTAGTAGTCTTATTATCCGAAGCTATTCCAGCCCTCTTTACGCATCGCACTAGGTGGACGAAATAGAGGTTACGGGAAAGTCTCTAACTCCATCTGTAGGCATGCACTCATAGGTCTGCCCAGCCTAGCTCCGAGCGGTACAAAGCCCCGGAGAGCACCTAGAGAGGGCCTTTCGCACTCCACCAGATGGCTAGCATTCTGATTGTCAGAACTTGGGCAGCTGTGCATCTGCGGCCTTCGTTATCTCTTCAGTCTCGTGATCCTAAACCCGTACACGGTGTACATAGCTTCGAGGTTGTCGAAGGAGCTGTAGCTTTTGTACTGCGATGTAGTAGGAACGACGTGGTCCAGAGAAGAAGTACTCATGTATGTTTTGCCAATATATCGTGCATCCGGCGGTAAACTCAGCATGTAAGTGACAGTAGCGGCGAAAGCCGCAAAGAAGGGTAGTGATAAGGTTTTTAGTCCCTCTCTTCCGTTCTTCGCTATTTCGTATGTCGCTATTCTATAGTAGGCCATTAGCTAGACCCATTCGAAATAGCGCAGCTCCTCGAGCAGTACGCTGCCGTATGTACGCTCGAATCATCTAGCATCTTACTCCAGTGTCCAGGACCCTTGCTTTGTCGCCCTCAAAGTCGACGTTGGTCCGGAGCTAATCGCCGTTCAACTTGTCAAAACTTGTGGCGTTGACGGTCAATACTGGCGAGGAAGCCACAAGCCAGCTTTTTAGCAAGAAGGGTAGGAAAGGCATGCTGCTCGGTCTTGTCATTAACATATCTCCTGGCAAGGCACGCTGCGTCGAATGTCGACCGAAATAGTAGGATGGCATGGGATGGATTTGATAACAGCTCAGGCCGTGCTGAATCATTTTTTCTCGTATGCTGCAAGCCCAATCCATCGTGCCTGATCCAAGGTCTGTCTATCGTGATCGAGGATTCGGCGGGGAAGAGCCTTGGAATACTGTCACCGAGTATCCCACACTTCTTGGAATCCAGTCTGTGGTGTTCGTTTCTGAGATCGCCATCCATGGACCTGCACCTGCACAAACTGTATGCTGAAGAGGCGTTCTCCAATTTGGCAAGAGATCGAAGCAGGTATGGTTATGGGCGCTACCTCCACTCACGTAGATACACCTCTACTGGCCATAGCTTGACGCAGTGGATGCCGTTTCCCCAAGTACAAAAGCTCACCATCATCAACAAGGGTCTGGATGGCCATGTAGACATACCCGGTGCTCGGAACGACCACGCTCCACATCAGATGGTGTCGATGGTGCCGGCTCTTCGATCTTGATTTTGATGGCGCCGGCGCCGTCTGAACCTGAGGCTGAGCCTGGATTGAACCGCCAGCGTATGTGGTGGACACGCGGATGGTTCGAAGTACATCCAGTGGTGGTATCGAGCGTCTTCCTAAAATTCATCCTGGCCAGCAGCAACCGCTTGGTAGTCATCCTCGCACCTTCCTTCTTCTTATGCCGGTCGATTGTTCTTCATCCAAGGGAGCAGATTCTCCTTGTTCTTGAGCCCCGTGGCATCGTTGTCGTTGGTGGGAGACTTGACATCGAGCCGGTCGTAGAGCTGACTTAGACGAGCAGCGTAAACGGCCGGTCAGCTTGGGGATAATAAAGGCTGCCGAACAGGCGAAGAATGCCGTGCTCTCAACCTGTGTCTCAGTCCACGACCTCCTGGCCATGGTCACCTCCAGCATGCGATAATCGGTCTATTGGATGTTGATTGCTATCTGTAAGTGAGTGGCAGTGTCCTTATATACACTCCATCACAAGATGTACACGTGGCTGCTCGCGCAAGCATGTGGAGCATCGGACGTGAGTGAACGCCAAGGAATGCATTAGCAAACTCTACTTGCGCAAGTGGGTATACGCAGTCCCTCGCTGCGTACGGGTGGCGACGGTCAAGCTCTACACGGTCCTCGCTATTGTGCTGATGTTTTGTAGATGGTCAGCATGAAGGCTCTCTACGATTGTAGTATCCGTAGCGCTGCACTGCCGCTGCTACCGGCGATGTATGCCGGCTTGTAAAGGTTCGGATTACTTCCAGTCCGCCGGCTAGTCCAAGACGGGACGCATTTGCTTCCTCGCCTAGCACGGTTACGGGTACAATATTGGGAGAAACTACGTCCTGTCGTCGCTCGATTTCAAGTAGCCTTACTTACAGCACATCTACATTTCTTTGCCGCACTGTAGCGTGCTGGAGCTTGACAGCCAGGTCTCGCAAGGTCGCCTCGAGCACCGGTCGTCTCTCCAGGACAGCAATGGTTGGTCCAAGATAGCAAAGTTGGAGCCTCGGCGACTACGTGCGTGCAGTCGACAGACATGATGCGGCCGATATCAATAGCACTGTTGAAGATGCCGAACGCAGCGGAATTAACGTACCGCTGAACGAAGCTACGCTGCCAGTGTTGACTGGAGTACGTAACAGTTAACTAACGGTGCGGACCTGGTCACACGACGAAGACGAATGACTACCTGATCGACCTACCAAATGATGACTAGTCTCGAGTCAGCAAGCACTGAGCGTGAAGGTTACGACCTCTCCCGGGAGATGCAAAGGCAGAGCTCGTTCTCGTGCAGGCCGACCTACGTAGCAGCCAGAACAGTCAGGCCAATAGTCTGGTGAATCGCCAACCAGCAACCACAGCTACATCACTCGAGCCGCGGAGGGACGACCGCGACCAGCCCTTCGACTACTACGACCCGTCAGAAGGAGTAGACTGCGCTCCCGAGTACGATGCGGAGGATATACCGAGGATCGTGATGAGCCATGCTGGCAAAAACTGGGCAAGCAGCTGGCTAACATCATGGGAGGTATAAGCGGTCGAAGATGTAGAGAAACTTGGTGGGCCTGACATCGATTTCACGTTGTGGATCCTTCAATTCCGTAACGAAACATGATTCATCCTTTGACGTGCGACTAACCCCAGCTAAGACTATACTAGCTGGCCAGCTTCCGACTTTGTGTGCAGCGTACTGAAGTCAAGAAAGACGTACAAAACGTACTATAGCTCGTACTTACCGACCGGCTTGTCCGTCTCGACCTTAGCAAGACAACGGCCCATCGGATCTACCGTCTTCGCTAGTATAATCCTGTTAAGAAGACGAACGTCGCCTTTTCCTCCTTACAACACGGAGACGACCACCTCCCTCAACTCCTCGGATGTCCTAACGGCGTTCCACGCTACGGCCTTTTCGATGCCATTAACACATCCGTCAAGCGTCGACTCATCAGTGTCGTCAACCTCGTCCAGGGCGACTAGCTGGTCGCTTCGACGGAGGTGGCAGATGGAGTCGAGAAGCGACGGCTGGGGATGGTGGAGGTAATTGCTGGTAGTGGCCGTTTCAATATCACGGACGAAGAGCGAGGATGAGCGGCAGACTCTCTGCGAGGCGTAAGGAGATCGGAGGTGGTGATATGGGTTTGAGCAGCAGCAGTGCATGGAGTGTCTCTTGGAGGCTAAAGCAGGCTAACTAAGAGGCACCAAGTCCACCCTCGTATTCGGTCTGCGCTTGTTGCTACCAGTCAGCGCTTGTAGTGATGCAGTTGCGCAGCCACAGGGACACTACTCCTGGAAGCATGTTGAGTCACGAAGTTGAAGCAATTTGAAGAGCAGGTTGGCGGTGGGCGGTTGCGCGTGCGCGAAAGACTCATGTGCCGGGGCGGTCCGGACCTAAGCTCGGCAAAGTACCGAGGTACGTTAATTTTGGTATACAGGCTCTGGCAATAATCATATTGACCCCTACTAGCTTGCATCCTTCAGCTAGCTATTCAAGACAATGTTAACACACGCGTAGGCCTTTACTACCTTCTCTATAGCATTAATCTACCGATAATATAGCTCGTAGTAGGCTCTTTATACTATTTAAGAAGGGCCGGATATAGGCTCTCTATAAGGACGCCTACTAGTCGCTACAATGTATTACTAATAAGCTATATACTTCGAAGTGGGCTATCTTAGTAGTTATTACGCGTATTAAACGCGATCTATAGATACTACTACGTCGTAGACGGCCTCCTATAATAACTACTTAAAAGTAACGTCGTTTTATATAGCGAGCGACTACTAATACCTTCTATAGGCAGCTTTAGCTTAATTAGGTTAGCTAGCTTAAGGACCTATAATACAATATCTAGACGATATATAGTACTATTATATTAGGTTTAGTTAAACCTATAATCTTCCTAAGTTAACTAATAAGTTAGGTAACCTTTGTTTAATTAAGATTTATTCTCGTTAAGTAGGAGTAGGAGGGAGAGTAGTATAAAGTAGTAGCGAGGTAGCGGTTAGGTAAGGTTATATTCTAAATAGTAAGATTAAATAGTAAGTTAAACGCCTTAAAGCCGTAAGGGATTCTTAGCGTTTCTAAATATAAAGGAAATATTACTAGTCTTAGCCTTAATTACTTAATTACTAATAAGCAAGTAATCTTAAATTACTAAGTCGCTAGTAAGCGAGTAATCTCGAATTACTAAGTCGCTAGTAAGCGAGTAATCTTACGCGGCGTACGTAATCTCTATAGCTAATAGTTAAGCGTACCGTTATAGCTTAAGCTAAACCGTAATATATTATAAGAGAAGGATATTATTACTATATCGTATAAAGGAAGCTATAGCTTATAGATAAGTATAAGTAAGATCGTCTTCGCTAAGTATAGGAGTATATAAATTAGATAGATAGATAGTAGTAGCGAGTACTTTAGATAGACAAAGTATCTATCCGTTATAGATATTTCGGATAGGTCTATATTATAAGGTATACTTTAGAAGTCTATAATAAAGACTACCTTATTATACGCTTCCGTAAATACTTAGCCTATATAATATAGGGGTATATCTTAGTAGACGGCCTAGGGGAATGTATTATCTTCGACCTAGGCTCTATTAACGGTAATATCTATCGATAAAAGATTATACTAGCTATCTAATAACGATACTATTAGTAGTAGAGCGAGTCGCTCTTTTAGTAGCCTATACTTATAATATAAGATAACGTATCTATCTATAAGGTAAAGGTAATATTATTACTCTTTAAGGATCGTAATATTAAGCTAATATAGTAGCTACCTAACTTACTAGATCTTAATCTAATTAAGAACGTATAGAGCTTACTAAAACATAGAATTAGGCTTTATTTTCTAATAATAAGAGAGGAGGTTATTTAGGCTATTAAGGCTAAATAGGCTAAGCTATCTATATCTAATATATTAAGAGTCTATTAGAGTATAAGACAACGCTATTAAGTAGTAATTAAAGCAACAGGTAGCTATACAAAGTAGTAATCTACATATATAGACAGATATAGCTAGCTAAAGGATGCAAGCTAGTAGGGGTCAATATGATTATTGCTAGAGCCTGTAGCAGCAAGGGGCCCGGGCTTGCTGCCAGTGCGCTTTCCCTATCTCACTGCCCGAGGCGTGGCAGTCCAACGCTGTCCACCAGTCACTGTCATCCACAACATGAAGAAATTGTGCTCGTCGATGTGGTGCCCGCAGACACGCGTGACGAAGCGCTATCGCACTGCTACTCGCTGCCGCATGTAATGTGCACAGCGAACGTCCCGTCTCGCGCAACGACAAAACACGCCTTAGCAGTCGACCAGTACACGTCCGACCTAGATTGCCATCTACGTTCCTTCGATGCGCTTGTCCTCGACTCCTCGCTGCCCGCAGGAGTAGAATCGAAGAGAGAGCGCACGGGAACGAGGACGAGCTAGGTCTAGGTCTGGCAGCATGGCGAAGCGGCTACTTACGCAGAGACCGGCGAGTGCTACCCGCTGTGCTGCCACTGCTAATACCTGCACCCCAGTATCGAGGTCCACGCTCTGACGCATCCGGTTGTACGTACGCGCGTATATCGACATGTGGTGCAGTATAGCTACCGTCGCAACAGCCACCCGCACACCATCTAGCAGCGAAGCTTGATGCTCTGCCGCGCCCTCGACTCAGCCGCCTCCCGCCCAGCGCTGTTGCGCGTCGCCACTCTCGCCTGTGCGCAGTCAACCTCGACCGAGTCTCAGCAAATACGCTCACTTCGAGCCATTCATTCCACGGCCTCCGGTGCAGACATATATAGTCTACTCTGGGCTCGTCCCTGGCGCACGCGGCAGGTACATCTTCGGACTGTCGAGCGTACCTGGTACAACGACCAGCGATTCGTGCACATCTACACAGGGTCATCATCGCGGAGGGACTCTTGGGGAACATGATTGGTGTGTTTGAGGAAGAGAGAACCAGTGAGTTTGGAGGCTGGGTTTATGGAACAACTAGGGTACATGCTTTCGAGGGAGGAGTGGATACTGCGGATCCGAGGCACGCATTCCAGTGAAGAGATTTGGCGTCCAGCAAGAGCCACAGTCATCGTTCATGCAGATGGGAAGACGTGGGCGGGCGAGCAGGCAGCGGTGCGGAAAGCTTGCCAACTTCTGCAGCACGTCCACATGTCTGCAAGCAAGGTCCCAAGTATCGACTTGTGACATCGCCGCGGCCGGAAAGGTGCGTCAATTAAGCCACTGGGCAGATACAGAGGGAGATGTATGAGTCTCAATCCACATATACTCGACATCGAATGCTGCTGCTCATCATCAAGTTCCTTCTGCCACCCCTTCATCAGCGCCACCGAGACTCTCATCTCCCCACTCACAGCCGGTATGCCGCACCGCACTGCCACGACCTGCCACGCCTCGAACACTTGACTCAGCTGCAACTCTGAGACCACCTTCGCCTGCACACTGCGTATCTTCTGTGATGCTTCTGAGCGGACTCGCACGCTTCCTGGCCTTCGGGAAAGCCGGGCATATGGGGAAATGCACACTTGGACTTGATGATAATGTGCTGGTCTTCTGACATGGTTTGATGAAGTTCCAGCGGCTGCAACTCGATCGAAGACCTGAATTCCTCCCTCAGCATCGTCGCTGTAACAACTGCATGACTATCAGAGCCTCGCTTCATCGCTTGATTCCTCATACAGAGCGCCTAGAAGGCCGGACTTGCGCCTATGGACTGAGGGGATGTATCAGGCGAGGTATGATGGCCAACGACCCGAGACAAGTATGATCCAGATGGCATGCTCTGAAGCCCGGTAATGGACAGGCAAGTAGTGGACGGACGATCATCTCGAGTACATCGCATGGCGTCAAGCTACTGATATCAAGGAAATCGTGAAGTGGGGAGCGTTGTTGACAAGAGTGCAGTGTCGTCTGTCCACTCGCTCAAAGCATATGGATATCAACAACGAATTTTGTGAGGCCCACAAGGAGCTAGAGTCCACAATTTTGCAAGAACTACCAGCATCAATTAGGTGTGTTTTGAATACGACGCTTCTCGGATGGCAATACTCCCTCGACGGTCCTAGTACGCACATATGCGGGCAGAGATCTGTCGCGACTCTCTCGAACCGTCTCCAGTCCTTTAGGACACCTATTGCCTAGCAACCTTCGCTTTCCTTTGCAACTGTTACAGCGGGAGAGCGCTGCGTTATTACATCAAACGCTAAGCAGAGAGATGCCGTTACGGCTCTAAAGCATTACTAAGTAGGAGGGACAAGGGTGGAATCTTCGCACCTCGTTTAATGCCTTCGTGGACGCTCCGAATTTATCCACAACTCCGTCTTTCCCTGAGCTTGCTCGGCAGTCCAAACCTTGAACATCGTCACTCAAATTCCCCTCTTAAGAGAAAGGCAGCTCCACGTTGTAAGCAGAAGATCGAGGAGCAAAAGAGCTACTGCGAAGCACAGGACACATAGAGGATCTACAGGTGATGACGACTAGAGCTACCACGAGGCACAAGCCGAATGGCAATAGCCAAGAGCAGGATCTGATGATGGCGGCGACAGCTACCACGAACAGACTGGTCAACAAGCAAGTCACGTCAAGTAACTTGTAGCAAAGCTATAAGCAAGTTCGATCTTACTAGACGACTTGTGCTTAGCAAGCAAACAAGTTGGTGGGCCTAGATTTGCTTGACTTGCTTGTTAACCACACTGACCACGAAGCACAGGACGATGAAAGCACCATGAAACTAGGACGGGAATCAAATGGCGACGAAGGTGCGTCCTTTTTTACTGACCATGAGCCCACACACTCGGTCTGTGCTTCAACAGCTACAACACCGCATGCTGAGCCTCGAGTATTACCAGCCCGATTCCCTTACCAGATATCAACTCGGAAGACAATCTAGACATCGATTCCTATCATCAGTACATGACAATGAGATAGGACAGGGGTATCATCAGGCCCTGAGCCAGCTCGTGATAGTGTGAGACATCAATCTCCATATCGCTAAGGTAGCATAGAGAGGACATCCATCGCCAGCGATCACAACGTCAACGCCACCATCCGAACAGACTGACGGGATATGCAAGACCATGCGCCACTCACCATCAGTATCAAAACCGCCCCTTTATTACATTCGGGAATGCCAGCAGCTTGTTTCAATCACCTCGCTGTACAGCATACACATTCAGCGCCGACTCGTCGTTGTCTTTACCATGTTACATCACGGAACTCTTTTGCATTGCATGTAGTCATCGTACACTAAGGAGCATTTCATGGTGTATTCGACATGTTCAACGCCAAAGGTGGAGGAGTGTTTATGTGAGCGCTGCCAGAAGATATGCACTGTTGCGGGCGAATGCGGGTCTGGTAATGCTAAGACGCGACGAGGCGGTCCAGCGAAAAGACTTATCTTAACGAGTAGGATTCATAAAGGTAGGGAGATGAACAGCATTACTCGCAGTTGTTAGCAAGAACGGGTCTTAATTGGTCAATGTCGTGCGAAGGTACCACAGCGGCTCAGGCCGTCGTTGTGCCAAAGACCAAGTCCGCATTGTATACCCTAGGACTAATTCCCATCTTGCATTAAGATAAGACTAACATTACAGTCATTATCGAGATCCCGAGATCTTAGCCACGGACCTAGCGAGCACGACGCACCTCTAACATCGATTCTCGCCCTTTTTTAGAAGTATATAATACTAGCTGCAGCTAGAAGTAATATTACTACTATTATTACTAAGGTTAGCGCGAAGACGACTAGAGAACAGCCTACGCCGATGTAGCTTATTATTAGTAATAGGTATAGAGGTTTATAACGTCTATTACTAAGGGGTAACCGTAACTTTTATAACTAGTAGCGCTAGTAGTATACCTACCTACGGAGAGTAAGCTTATAGGTATAGCTTTAATAGATTCCCTTATACTATATACCGTAGCTTTATTAATACTAGCGCTACTTATAGCTTTATATAGACTTAGTAAGGATAAAATATAGGAGAGGTAATCTCCGCCTAATTAAAGAAGGGGCTATCGAGTTTGTTTAACCTTAGTTAGATTAGTAAGCTCTTAGATAATAATACTATAACTAGTAGAATAGTAACAATAATAGGGCTATAGTAGTAGGTAATATATATTTGTTCTTACTAAGCAAGACTAGAATAGAATACTATCTAAATATATCGAAGTAGTAGGGCTCTCTTTATAGATATTAATACTAAATACATTATATTCGTAATAGACGTACCTAGTACGCCTTAAATAACTTAGGTCTCCTACCGTATTCTACTTACTTAAAAAGAATACCCGCGATCGGCGCTAAGTACTTAATTACTATATCTCTCTATAGACCGAGCTACGTTAAAAGCTAGAAAGGGATATAAAATCTTCCTTATAGTCGGAATAACCTAGGCGAGCGCTAGAGGAGATATATAGAAGAGAGGAATAATAGCTACTATAAGACTAGTAGTAAGTAAATCTCTTTATCCTAGAGGTATATCTAGAGAGTATAAACGTAGTAAAGCGCGGTAGGTAGGACGAAGCGGTAGGCTATATACTAGATTACCTAAAATAATACTATATAAGATTATCTTCTATATTAATAGAGGTAGCCGTAGTTACGGTTAGTAGACTATTACTTCTACTATCGTACTCTATAGAAAGTATTATTAGTCTAGTTAATAAGTAAGTTAAGTAAGTCTAGAACTCCTAAATTGTTTACGTACTAAGTATAGGTCGTCTAAGAAGACTAGACTTACTTACTTACTAATTACTTAACGTAAATTACTAGTTAAGTAGTCTAAGTATAATCGAGATACGGAACCTCCTAGACTAGAACATTAATAGTATTATAAAAGATATTAAAGTTAGTATAAATCTTCTACTATAGGTATCTCTTAATACCGATAATAATAACTTCTCTATAGTAGAAATAATACTCGATACCGGCTAAGCCCTTAGCTAGAAGTAATATAGCGCCTACCTACTTAGGGTATAGTCGGCTCTAAGAATATAGTCTAGCTAACCTAGACGTAGATATAGTACTAGAGATAAAAAGTCGTACTATACTATATATAGCTATACGTTAGACTTTAAAGAGACGAGGTACCGATAGAGTAAAGTATAGGGTAGTTACGATAAGGGAGATAGGATTTCTACTATATTCTAACTCTTTAGAAGAAGCCGTATAAAGACTCTACTACGCGGTTAAGATCTTATAGGAGAGGGAGAGAGAGAGAGAGGATTTAGGTAAGTACCTATTTAAACGGTACGTAGTATCTAAGTTAACTATAAGAATAAGGAATAGATAGTATCTTTACGAGTTTAATAGGGCTATATATAATACTCCCTATCTCCTCCTATACGATAGTTTTTACTTGTTCTATTCCTACTACTCCTTAATACTTCTACGATCTATATCTCCCTTTAGTATCTAGGTCGGGTTAGCTTTTCTTTAATTAATGTAGTATTAAGTATTATTCTCTCTAAGATACTAATAGAGGAGTACCTCGCGTATTCGCCGTATAACTTACGGCGGGTCTAGTAGTACCTTAGTACTTTCTTCTTCTTCTTCTTTTCCTTCCTTTCTCTTCTTCTTCTTCTTCTTCTTACCTCCTTATTTCCTTAAGAGGGTTCCTCGGTATTAGATATATTGTTTACTTTACTAGGTATACTATTTCTCTTTCTCGAATACTTTATTTTCTTATTAGGGTTTATTATACCTTTTAGGTATCTTACCTAAAACTTTTTCCGGAGAAGGACGATTACTTAAAAATAGAGTATTTATTACTATCCTAGATTATTATTAGGTATATCGGTTATACTAGAGACATTACCTTAAAGAGAGGAATTATTTACTATAAGAGGGATATCCTCTTATAATAGGTTATTATATCTTATAATATCCTAACCTACCTTAAGGACGTAGATATCTCCTAAGGTAGTACTTTCTCCTACCGAGATATACGGCGTACTTTCTTCTTACCGTTAAGATAATAGCTAAAGACGATACCTAAGCTCGATTATCTAGAAAGAATATATTACTTTAAAACTACTAACAAGAGAACTCTATCTCTCCCGTCGTTACTCGGGTAGTAAATAGCTATATATTAGTAGTATACTAGACGTCTTAAGAAGCGAGGTTGTATCTTTATTATTCCCTACTAGCTCGGTTAGTTTACGAGTTATATTATATTATACGGTAAGTATAATATTATTAGAAAGTAGGATATAGGGAAATATTTATATAGGTATTCTTAATATTATATACAAGTCGGAGAGTACTCTTACTATAGGGAGTATATATAGAGGTAGGCCGTTAGCTTTAAAAATACTTCTAAAACTTACTAAGGTTACGTTTCTTTCTATTAGACATAGTATTTACTATAATCGAAACAATAAGACTATTCCGCTCTAGTACGAGAGCGAGGAGATACCCCTTCTTAATACGAACTAAAGCGCTACGAAAGCTACCTTAAAGATAGACCTACCTTACCGAGATTAGGCTTAATGTATTTAGAGATACAATCTATAGAAAGTATACTAAAGACTCCATGCGATTAATCCGTTAGCCTAGAGTCGCACTACGAGCTTATATTATAAGATGAAGCACCGCGATCAAAGTCCGTTACGGGATACAACTAAAGAATGATCATAATCACTGCCGCAAACCCGGGTAAAGTTGCAAACCTTGGCGCAGTTGCCGAAACGACTGCGTACATCTGGGGGGACTGCGTACATATGGAAACCGACTGCGTACATCGTAGACTTGTTGGAATTCCTATACGAACTTTACTTTTACATTACGACGACAGCGACAGCGAGGGCGATAGGCATCGCAGAGAGATATAAAGCATCTCGTTCGATAGCCTGTATGCGGTTACCTACCTCTAGAAAATATCGAAAGTATTGGTCTCAGGACACAAAAAGCGCCCCGTCGTGCTATCATTCGGCCGAGATCGTTACTTCTATACCATTCTTCGAAACTTCACCATTGCCGACATTACAGACATGTTAAGAGAAAGAGCGAACGATATACTAGGCGCCATGTTTCGTGCTGGAGATAGAAGATCTATACAGACCACCCTGGGCCCGATCGTAATCCACCGGATGCTCCGAATCTGCTTCGCCTCTTTGTATTAATTGCAGAACATGGTGTCGGGGTTAACAGTGCGCGCATCTATACTGTCAAGGCCTTGAAACATTACCGGAGGACGTCCGTTAGCTACGGCAAGGAATGGAGTGGTGTTACGCTCCACAAGGATCGGAAGCGCCTAAAACAACCTGTACCTAGGATTTGCTTACTGTAGCAACGGGGATGCTGAAGGTCAACTCGAAATCTAATTGGACGCGATAGAGCGCACAATTTGTACGGGCTAGAATGTTCTCCTGGATCGAAAGCTCGGGCGCTTTGATCCATGTGCAGTGTGACTCTGAAACATGCACGTCATGCGCTAGCGTCGACGCGGACAGCGCTTTAACGATGAGAGGTTGTGTACAGTAAGCAACGCAGGTGCCGTGGAGTGCAGCGGTAGCGTTATGCAGAGATGCAGTAATGTAGTGGCCGGGAGTATCCTTTCTCGCCCTACACAGATCCAACCACCTTTTCTTTAAGCGACAGCTACTTTATCGCAGGCACAAGGCGATTCTCGACTCGACCGATTGAGAGAGCTGACCATTACGGGTAATCTGCACCGAAGAGATTTTCGCTGCAACGTCTCCGTAGTATTGTCTCTGGTATAACAATACTAATACTAGGTGGTTTCATCCGGAAAGAGCGAGCCTATCCTGAACATGCTTGACGCTACAAGGATCAAAAGGCGGCGAGCTTGGCGCGTGGCACACGTCGGAAGCAGGATCATGGATCCAGGCCTGTAAGAAGCCGACAGTATCTTCATGACCGCTGCTCCAAGAGTGGAATGCAATGCGAAATGTGTTGGTGTGTGGACCATAGGTGCAGATCGAACGAGGCTTCCTGACACAAGAGGTGGCCGCCTCTCAACGCGAGTACCCGCGACGCAGCGAGTGTGGCTGAAGCGAGGCGCGTATTGATGCTTTCTCCTGTATATGTATATACGCTGCAGTGCGTCTTTCGTGGCATTCACGTCCTGGCCCCCCGGCAGGCGTCGGTGGAACTCGCCCAATGATGTTTCAACAAAAGAGACGTCGCACCATCTGCAAAGGCAGAGAGAGCTGGAACATACCAGGTATTATTCGGATCGAATTATATCTCCGATCGCTGCTATACTTCAACAGGATCTCGGGGACGTTGAGTGTCGCACAGCAGAGAATGCAATACTAACGAGCCATCCACACCAACCCGCATCCGTGGAGGCATGGACATGTATATATATCGACTGGCGTCACGCGCCGCTGTTGCAACTCGCCCTCCGGCAGCCAACGCTACTCCACTTCGTTCCCTCGCAAGGCTTTAGAACTGTGCGCAAACACTGCTGTTGAGCACGACGCGGCACCACGACACGGACTCCACCTTTGGCTGTGCGCAGTATGCAGCGTCAGGCCGCGGGCGCATACAGACAGAGCCGTGCGCAAGACGTGGGCCAGTTGCCGATCCATCCTGCGCTCCACCAGCAGCCGACGCTCTCCCACCCAGCAGCACAACATGTGACTGGGTATGATCCTCGTGTAGGCTATGCACCACAGTACCACGAAACCGTGAGTCAGTTAGCCTACGCATCACATCATCCTGAACACGGGCATTATTGGCAGTCTCTTCTAAGTGGACGTCAATTCCAACAACACTATACTACGCCTGCCCGGCACCCTGCCGCATCCTCTCTACACAATACACCACAGCCTCCACGGCGTGGACCGCTCTATGCGGCAGGACCAAGCAGCTCAGATTCCTTACAATATTTATCCGCGCGGATCAATTCAACGCCCAGATCATAGCAAAGTGCTGTACCCTCACATTCAGCAACCAGCCCACACGGAGAATGTCTGTGTACGGCATGTGAGCATTCCATAGAGCGGACCCGAATCGAAACCGCCACTCACGAAAACCTACACAGGCCTGTTCGACCCTTCTTTGCCGCGGGACCAAACAGGCCAGATACAGATATCAGCGTCCAGGTATCAATACAGTCCGACACCACATTTCAAGTTAGAGCCAAATTGCTGACTGGCGCATGCAGGACCATCCGACAGCGATGTCGTTGCTCTCTCGCGAGTCCACCCCGATCCTTCCCCAACCGCCCTTGGAACCATTCTTCGAGCTCCTCGCCAGACCAGACGCAGGCATTGGCGCTCCTGAAACGACACTTGAGGAACTCGTGGCTGTCGCACCCTCGCCTGCTTATTCCTCTACGAATGAGCTCGTGTACGCCAAGCTCAGTGCGCGTCTGGAGAGCCACTCGAAGACTATGCTACAACGAATCGATGCTCTTTCGCCTGGGCCGCGGTGATCATTACCAATTCACCTCTTATCAAAGACTGAGCACAGTTCGCTCTTGCAGTGTCTACCGGCGTCAGATTATGGACCCGGTGGGTGAACGTGGCGAAGGGGGAGTTGCACGGAATGGGCTCGACGAAATTGAGGAGTGATGGCCGGTAGCTTGGCTACAGTATCCAAGGTGGGACATGATCCGGACTTGCGTGATGATTCTTAGTCGGCGCAGCGGTTTCGCCGCTCAGAGGAGCGCACTCGAAAGCCACGCGGTATGTAGTTGGAGTGTTGCTCGAAGCTTGCCATCTACCTTGATAGCTTCGCATGCGTACCTGAGACCTGAGAGGTCTCGATGGGAATGCGCTTGAGCAATAGTGAACGTAACGGCAGGCAGTATTTAAGATACAGGAACACATTCCCGAAGAATGCTCTACTCTCCTCGATCCTGTCTGTACTTAGTACCATTCCATGTATTGCAAGCAGACCAAGGCAGCAGCAGCACCAGCAGCAGCCAAGCTCAAATCCCAACCCTTTACTACTACCAGGTCAGGCGGCTTCGAAGATCCATATAAACGAACAGTAGCAAGAGCGACCCTTGTTACACCTCCACCCCAAGTACGATGAAGCAACGCCTTCCCAGCGAACACAGAGGATTCCATCAGACACAGCATCGAGAACGACAGCGAGATCGGGGAGACTAGGACATCGAACACATCCAACGCCGTGAAGAATTCAACTACACGAACGGATAGAAGCCACTCTACCCCACCCCCATCCACCTACGCGCGGTTCCAATCGTGGGAATCGCCGCTGCTGGGCCATTATAAATGTACTTATGTACCGTACTCTACTGTACTATACTATACTGCACTAGTCCTAGCATTAAGCAATTAAGTTACTTAACTAACGCAAAAGTTAAAACTTGCTTAGATAAACAACTATTTACTTGCTTAAATAATACTAAGGGCCTATACTTAGCTAACTTACTTAACTTACTTAAGTAAGAAATGAGATTTTTATACTATTTAAATATTTAAAGACCTAGTAGTAATCTTACAAGTAGGTCGTTCTCCTAATATCTTCTATAATACTTAAGATATAGATATATAGTCGTATTATATACAACGTATAGATCTAGTATTATCTATATATAGGTTACGGGTTATAGGGTTACGGGCTATAGAGTTACGGGCTATAGACTTACGGGTTATAAGGTTAAGGGGTTCTTAGTTACGTAACTAAAAAGTTACGTAACTATTAGCTTTAGTACGTATATACCCTTATTTTATAGTAGATATTATAATATACTTACTTATTTACTTACTTAACTTAACTAATAATATTATATATTACTTAACTAGGTATTATATAACCTTACTTAATTAACTTAAAGGGAGAATTTATTAAGTAAGTAGTTAAAATAGATTAAGTTAATTACTTAATACTACCTCTATACTATACCGTACTATATATCTATCTATCTATCTATCTATCTATTAGCGCTATAGTAAGGATCGTACTTATAGATAGCTTAACTTTAAAATTAGTCCGAGAAGTACCGAGACCTAGTAATAGGCTATAGTATAGTATAAAGAAAAGGAGGAAAGGGAAAGAGGAAAGAGGAAAGAGGAAAGAGAAAAGAGGAAAGAGAAAAGAGGAAAGAGAAAAGAGGAAAGAGAAAAGAGGAGAGAGGAAAGAGGAAAGGAGTAGGTAGGTATATAGGAACTAAGGATAAGTACTATAGAGGTAAATTTAAGTAGAGTAAAGTAAAGTAGTAGAATACTAATACCTAGTTCTAAGTATTACTACTACTACTAGTAGTAGTAGTACTTAGGGTACTATAAGAAAATTTAGTAAATTCTACGGTAATAGTAATTATAGCGCGGATCTTAACTATATAGCCTCTATAAAGAAAGAAATAACGTAAGACTATTATATATAACTAGCTTATATATATACGGAACTATAATCTATTTACTTTAAGTTACCCCCTTATACCTATTATATACTATCGCCGTAGCCCCTACTTTTTATAGGTAGTATTATTTAGAGTTTATTTATTAACTCTACTTTTTAGGTATTGCTCTTAAACCTAGTTTTTACGAGTTTTTATATGTTTTTTAGCGTATCTACCTTAGCCCTACTACTTAGGTATTCTTAGTCCTTAACTATTAGTATAAGTATAGGTATAAGTTTAGGTATAGGGATAGGTGTAGGCTTAGGTATAGGTATATTTAGAACTACTACTCGCTACTTTTATTCTAGCCGTCTAGGTTATTAAAGTATTTAGTACTTACGAGGTTAGCTAGTTACGTTGTAACCTTAATACCGACGCTCTAGGTTATGTAGTTATTATATACCGCCTTTAGCTTATTTATAGTATAGCTGTTAATAGTAGTTATTTTTACTAGCTACTCGAGTTACGTCGTATAATTACGGAGTAGTAATAGTTTTATCTACGTTACCTACCCCCTTCCTTCTTAGGTATATATTAATAGAAGTAATAGTAAGGTTAGGAAGGTAGGTAGTACAAAGATATATAAGAGCGTATAAGTACTTAATAAGTACTTAATAAGTAGTATATATCTTAATTATATAAGGTCTATAAAGGAAGAAAGACCGCTATAGATAACTAGCTTATATACGGGTACGGACCTATAACCTATTTACTTTAAGTATATATACCTCCCTAATTAAGATTATAACCCTAGAGAGTTTTAAAGACGCGTACTTTAGTAAGATCTCTTTATCTATATACTAAATGTTAAGGTTACTAAGAAAGAGAGAGAGAGAAAAAAGCTAGATAGAAGTAAGACCTAGTAAGCTTTAAGCCGCTAAAGGTAGTAGTACTATAGGAGCTAGATATAGAATACTCTTAGGTTAAAAAGCTAAGAAGTACTCTTAGGTATAAATCTAGGCTACGCGTATTATTTAATCCGAGCCCGAAGGCTATTAATATCTCTCGTAAGGTTTTATAGGTAGGTAGGTATTACGCTAAAATAGATAAGGATAGAGAGTATCCTTCGTAGTTAATAATGTATATACTAGTAGATTAGCGGGCTAGGTTATAAGATAGGTAGGTAAGAGTATAGGTATAAATTAAAGTAAATAGGTTATAGGTCTATACCGTATATAAGCTAGTTATATAGCGGTCTTTCTTCTACTTTTCTAGATACTTATAACTAAGATACGATTATATATTAAGTATATATATATAAAAGCTAGCGAGCCTTAGCAAATATCGAGTTAAAGAACATTCTACTTATTAACTTAGGACGTAGTAGTTTATGTCCGTTTTCTCCTACTCTAAGGGTAGGAAGGTAGGTAGAGATCTCCTATTCCTATCCTATATAAGATACTACTTCCTAGTTCCTAGTTCCTAGTTCCTATTTCTAGATAAGGATTACGACTAATAGTACTATATATAGAATTGCACTTAGCTATTATACCTAGTTAATAAGTAAGTTATAGGAAGTAATATATAAGTAAGTAGGTCTAGTCTTAGAAAAATTATTAAAGCCTATTACTAAGCGTCTATATTAGATTATATTATTCCCTAGAGACGATTAATCTTACTCTCCCGACTTAACTTAACGTAGTACGACTAAAGTAATATTAAGTTAATAGTCCTTTTATATTATTGAGATTAATATTAAGATTAATATTAATACTAATGTTTAATAAAGCTAGTAATACTCCTTTAAGGGACCCGTCTAGTACATTAATCTTAGCTTTAAGGATACTATTTGTAGTACTACCTTAAAGGCGACTCGAGCTAGCTAAGGATATTATAAGTATCGTAGAGGAGGAAAGTCCTAGCCCGTTGTTAGGAGAGTATACTCTATTATTATAATAAGAGGGGTCTATAGTTAGATATAACTTAGTTATTAATCGACTCTACGCCTTCTATCTAGCGTAATCGGCGTCGGTTAAATATAGAACGAGGATAGTAAGTCGTACGTAGAGAGAATAATAGAGATTTAGATAAGGAGGCGTTAGCCGAGATAAATTGCAATACTCCGTAGAGTATTAGGTAACGCTAAGATAATAATATATACTAAAATTCTATTATATAAGCCGAGACTAATGTTTTTAAATATTGTCGTTTCTAGCTAATATCGGTAGGTATAGAGAAAGAAGAAGGATAAGATAGTCGAGATAGGAAGTAGACGAGGGTTATTTTATAGCTGTATAAAGAGATTATAATAGCGGAATTATTAAGACGAGTCTATTAGCTAGAGTCTTAGTAGGTTATTAAAGCTATCTAGCCTATTCTTTACGTTCGGACCCCTATAATTGCTACATTATTATAATTACTAACGTTAGCTAGCTTAAAGTATCTTTCCTAGTAATTCTAGAAGAAGAAGCGTTAACGAGCTAGATAATACTAGCTAGATTAGAGAAATAGAGGCCGTTAAAGTATTAGTAGTACTAGATAGTCGATCTACATTAGAGGCCCGCAGCTCGGGAGAACGAGGAGAAGAGCTGCTGCTATACCTAGTCGGAGTAAGCATCTCCCGGGTATGCTGCTAGCAGTACCTATTAACCTTAGTGCAAAGAAGGGGAGTTTCGAACTTAGCGTTGTTACCTACGATAGTCGTAAGCTGTACTTACGACCGGTGCATTAGGAATCTAGGCTCCTATAAGTATTCTCCTACGTTGTATCTACTAACGCCGAAAACGAAGTCTAGGGTTGCGGAGGGTTGTTGTACCGCTTACTAGTCTTAATTGTAGCATGTCGAGATATGCTATGAGAATATGTTAGCATTTCCCTTCGGTTGCCTCTGCCGATGCCGCAAAGGGTTCTTGCTCACGCGTTAGTCTTTGCGATGAGTCTGAGAGTTTATTAGGATGTATAGATCAATGTTACTCATGTTTGCCAGACCTATGCTCGCACTCCAACCGTCTTCGCTGGTGTCGCAGATGAGTCACCACGTGAGAAAACATTCCTGGAGCAGTCGAGATACTGCGCCACGAGCAGTGATCGGGATATCGGTGATCATATTACTGGGTTTCGCGGGAGTCTCGCGGCGCGGCTACTCGCATCTTTGTCCATATGACGATGCTGTCAACGTCTTGAGCTGCGAGCTTTGATCCTAGTCACCGCGTTGACTCGAACAACCAGTCGCTGTGGATGTCTACTGGTAGACAGCTCTGGGTTCGATACAGCATCGCAAGGAGCTATGCGTTGTGGCAACCTCATGCTGTCACGCTGGAGGCTTCCATTGAGCTATACCGACTGGTGTTGAACGTGCCCTTGAGGAGATGGAGCATGCTCTCGAGTGTCAATAAAGTAGTTCCAAAGTAGTTCTCGAAGTGTTTATGCTGCCTTGTCCGGCGTCAAAGATAATAATTGGCTCGGCGTTAGGCTCGAAGCTAGCATTTCGAATAGCACTTAAGGTGGCGAAGTCCTGTCGCTGCGATCCTGCACATGCGGATGCAGCAAGTATCGGGATTGAACTTGCTGGTGTTATGTTCAGGTATCCACTTAGCTTACATCTGCTGTCCTCGTCCAGTAGCAAGAGTTCCTCGGGCCAGCATCTACTCCCGAGAGGAAGAAAGGCAGACATTTCGAATGGCATTTAAAGTAGCGAAGTCCTATCGGTGCTATCCTGCACATTCGGATGCAAGCATCGGGATTGAACTTGCCGGTGTTTTGTACAGAGACCCACTTGGCTCGTGCCTGCTATCCTCGTGCAGTAGCAAGAGTTCCTCGGACCAGCGGCTAGTCCAGAGGGGAAGCATCCTGCGGTAGTGCTCGTTCTGGTGAGTCGGTATTGTAAGGATCGTGCAAGGTTTGGTCAGACCCTGTACACTCGTCTTACTCGTGCATGTGAAGAGTCTTTTGCCTAATCATGCTGTTAAGGCGAATGCGGCAAAGCATTCTGATCGTAAGTATCTATCTAAAGGAGGTTCTTACCGCAGTACTGAAAGCGGCTATCTCTTACTACTATAGACCCGTAAGCTTCGATAAGGACTTATAAAACGATAGTACTTTAGGTCGCGAAATGTCTTTCGAGGCGTAAGAGTAATCGTTACCGGTACTAACGAAGGAGTCTATACTAGAGGCAAACTTTAATAACGCACTCGTAGAGCACCGCTACCGCGATAAACTTAAGGCCGTTGTTGCCGCCTCTTCTTGTAGATTATAAGGGGTGTCGAAAAAGTAATGCTAGCGCCAATGTAAGTATTGCTCCTTAAGCGCGACCTAGAATGGAGATATTCTCCACGATTTTGGCAGTGTTTGTATGTTTGCCGCTCCGCATAAGAAGCCGCCGCACAGACGCAGTCCTGCCTAGCGGGATCGACACTAGTTTGATGAGTTAGGTGCGCGACATACAGAGTCAATTCGACCTACTCGAGACGAGATTACAGCAGATACGCCAGCGCTAGACCATGCTGCTTCTGACCCTTGAAGCAGCTAATCGCTTGTGTGGCCTGGCACGAAATATGTGTCCGATCTCAAGTCGAGTGACACGTCGGGAAACAGCAGTACAGCCCAAGGTAGGCTGATGACTTTGCAAGCTCGCGAAGGGTGCCGCGGCCTAGCTCAAGGAATCGGGTGATTGGGGTCTCATGGCGTCATGGCTGGATCGGGCTTCGAGGATGGCGTCGTTGAGATGTTGCTACGGTAGCTGCGTGCCTCGTCCGACTAGATGAATCTGCGTTGACTTTGCAGTGTAGTCTTGTCGCAAGGACGCAGATGCTGGCTTTGGATGTGTGAGCTGAGAGATAGACTTCTCCTTCGTACTGAAACTTTAATGCAACGTCTCTCGCCTCCCCGCCCGGCGCCTGGAGTCAGGATCTGTGCGCACGTTGAGACGTTGTTTCTTCGCGCTGTCCCCTGGTCCAGCGGGGGTCTTACAGGACAAGCGATGCCATGTTGTGCTGCCATTGCATTAGTGGAAGTAGTGCCAAAGGGTCTCTTTGTTTCCAGGCGATCGCTGTAGACTCGGTCGCTTGCTTACATCGTGTAAAGTCGATGCGGAGCGTGCACAGTCGTACACTCCACTAAATTGAGGGCTCTCCAATCAACAATCCATTAGTGACGTCTAGACAACAGTTGACTTTCATGGGGTTGTGCACGAGACGCGCTCCGCAATCAAGCTTCTAGTGCTGGTGTGCCAATACCATTGCACGAAGTCGTGAGGATGAGGATAAGCGGAAGAAGCCCAGCCGTCAGCCTTTTGCTGCGAAGAACATAGTGTATGTTCATGTGGAACTGACGTTAAGACAGAGCTTGCCTGCTTGCGGCCCGGACCCCGGATTCCAGACCCCAGACCTAGACAGTAACGCCCGCCGGTGGTCGCGCCGCGCAACCCTTGATGTAAGCTTTCGTCAAGTCTGTTCCCTACAGCTTCCAATGTCTGTCGGTGCAGTACGGTATATACCATACGTTCTTCGGACCTCCCTCCGCTGCGATGGCGCGCCACAGAGGATCAGCTACTGGTTAGTAAGTTGTGTCCTTCATCAACTACACCTCTCATCCCTCATCCCTCATCACTTTCCACACAACAAACCACATTACCGATCACCACGCCACGCCACGCCACGCCTCGACCCAGCAGCGCCTCGAGCGCGCCCCTACAAGCCCGGCACGAAAGCACTCCGCGGGATCCCTTAAGCTCTGACGAATGCCGAATGCCGAATCTTCCCATGACCCCTTGACAGTCCCAGAATATCTACGCGCTGCAAGAAGCATCCGCCGAAGCCTTACTTGGTCCACCTGCTCGAAGATGCAAACCTCTGCGCAATCCACGCGAAGCGTGACGATCCAGCAGAGAGACATTCAGTTGGCGCGGAGTGCATGGTAGGGCTGGAATGAAATCATGCGTAGGATGTCAAGGCTTCAGGCTGCATTACGACCTGCAGCAAAAGAAAACAAGCTGTGCAATGCAGCTGGACGGGACGCGAGACGCTTTGTGGATGTGAAGTAAAGGTGGTAGGTTCTGTCCATGTCGTGTTGCGGAGGTCAAGGTCATGAGGTTGATGACATGGGGGTTGGAGCGCTGTTAGTTGGGATGGCGATGCGATGCCGGAGCAGAAAGAGTCTACCGCCTAGCTTGTTAAAGGAAGAGTCGAGTCGTGTGACGGTACCTCGAATGGATGTCAAGGTCGATGGGCAATACCAAGTCAAGCAGCGTGTACATTCAACCGCCGATGCATGCTTCCCTCATACACTCAAGGTGTCTGGCGTCAAACTGCCTTCTTCTCCGCGCGTCCACCGCGTCACCGAGCTTCTGGTATCCACTCTGGCTGGCATTTGAACGGCGGTGACTGTCCATGCATTCCTTTCCATTAACCTATACTCCAGCGCGATCAAACCTTTTCGAGCACTTTACTAGCTTCTTCGACCAACTCGTCTGGTGTCACACTCCCTTCTTCTCCGCGTCTACAACGTCACTAAGCTTCAGGTATCCACGCTGGCTGGACATTTGAACGGCGGTGACTGTCCTCGCAATCCGTTCCGTTCCACTAAGCTGGACTACAGCGCGACCAAACCTCTCCGAGCACTTCACCAGCGTATTCGACCAACTCATATCGTGCCGCCGCCGCCGCCGCCATCACCGGGATACATGCAATCTGGCGGAAAAGCTCGGAGATAGCCGATATCTAATACTTCACACCCAGTAGGACGTCTCCACTGCTTTTGCACGACCTCTCCTGCCGTGCCGACTTTACGCCGTCTACATCCAAAGCCCGACTCAGCAAGCTCGTCGTCATGAGATTGGTCGTCCGACACGCTATCACGGACGAAGACATTGCCGAGCGCTGCGCTACTACAGTAGCTGAAGGGCAAGTGCGAGCAGCAGAGGAACAGTCTTACGAAGCCGATGGACAGCGAGGCCGGGAAATGAGAAGATGCGAGGGCAAGAATGCGCAGTCTGGCCAAGAGAGCTCGACCCAACGACTTGAGCGGCTTGAGCGGCTTGAGCAGCTTGAGCAGCTTGAGCGGGACACGGCATGCTGATTCGATGAGCACCGAGCTCGGGAGAAGAGAAGATGCGAGGGCAAGAAGCGCAGTCTGAGGCAAGAGAGCGCGACATGACAACGCGAGCGGCTTGGGCGGGCCCGGCGTGCTGAGGAGCTCCAAGCTCACGGGAGCTCATGGCTGAACAGCAGCAGCGGCGTGCTCTAAAGTGCTGGATGAAGCGGGAGACAAGCACTCATCCACCTCTCCAGTGCCTTTCGCCATTACGTGGTCATCGTCGATTGGCGAGTCAGGGTCGCTAGCCTGAGCAGGTTGATGGATGAATGTTCAAGCGTGTTTGGCGGGCTCTCACTCGAGGATCCTATTCACTCGTTAACCGGCGTTTGTACAGATCGATACAGCCATATAGATGTAGACAGAGTTCTTGGCTGTGACCTGGCGAGTACCCTTACCGGTGGTGGCTATGGGGCGTTCGTATTCTGGTCTGGCGGCCGGCCTGGCTCATCGATAGGAGGCATCGTGTAGTATCTCAGCAGGGCTCTTCTTGTATCTCACCGGTGTTGACCGTCATCGCCATTAGATTTAACACCCTTCGTGTCTGGAAGGAGGTCGGCGATGGCTACAGTATTCGTCGTTACCAGATTCACTACCCTTCGTATCTGTCTGGCAGGAGTTCATCGATGGGGATTCTGTAGTGATCTGTAAGCGTTACGGATTCAAAGTTCGTCCGAAAGCTCGCTGCCATAGTACTTCCTGCTGCCTTATTAGGCAGAGTGTCCGAATGTGGATCCATTACGCATGAGTCGTCAGGACGGTCGAGAGTTGGCCCCGCTCTAGTGTCGGGATTGAATACTGCAATATTGTTGTCAGCGAGAGATTTAGGTTATGGAACTCGGATCGGCCCTGGAGGTTCTCTTAAGGCTCTTTACCCTGGGCAGGACCCACTTCACGGCCCTTGGATAAAGAACAAGTCCTTCCTGCGTGGAATCTAATCTTGCCGTTGTGCAATTGCACTGAGGGTATGGAAATAAAGCCTCGCACTGTAGATGGTGTGCATATCGTTCGGCATCGACCAACAAGCTTTCCTGTGATGACGTGAGTACTTGGCCTTGTAGGGTGTGTCGGGTGTGAATACTGTTGTCAGAGAGAAACTCGGATCGGTCGGGCGTGCTGAGCTGGAGAGGGGTGACAGAAGGCTCTCTACTCTGTGGCAGGACCCACGTTACGACCCTTGGTAAGATACCAATACCACATCCTTCTTGCGCGGGATCTGATCTTACTGTTGTGCAATTGCCATGAGGGTGTCGAAACGGAACCTCGTACTGTAGATAGTATGGTGTGCACATCCTTCGGTTCGTAACCTACATGTACGGGCTTGCCTGTGATGGTGTGAGTACTTGGCCTTGTGGCTCTTGAGAAGTGAATGGGGTCGAGAACGGTGGTGATGGTGGTGGTTGTGGAGGAGGAGGAGGAGGTAGAGGTGGTGGTGGTGGTGTAATA
Source organism: Mycosphaerella arachidis (assembly GCA_001297265.1). NCBI lineage: Eukaryota > Fungi > Ascomycota > Dothideomycetes > Mycosphaerellales > Mycosphaerellaceae > Mycosphaerella > Mycosphaerella arachidis. The sequence continues at coordinate 98,821 of LIHB01000072.1, forward strand.
GCGGCCAATAATGACAGCATGTAGGGACTTACAGACAATCAATCACCCCTTCTGACTTCACTTGATTTGCGGTGTTTTGATGTGCGTGCTTGAAGAAGCTTCTGCTGCTGCATCACAGTCCGGAAAGATCGAGTTGGTAAGTAGTGGCAGTAGCAACTGATACCGGCCACAATGGCTTCGGCAGGTTGGCCTGTTAGATCATCATCATCAGCAGCAGCAGCACCACCACCACCACCACCATCTTGCGACTTACAGTGCAGACGATGTAGTTGCTGACGTCGGCGAGGCCGTTCCAGGTCGAGCTGTGTGATAGAAGTGGAGTGAAGGATAATGCCCATACGCATCGCTTAGGAAAGATCCTTCCTCTCGTCGCTACCGTGGTTCCAGAGCACGTCACTACGCGTAATATTCAATTTTATACCAGCACCGACTACTTTACCCTAGTAGCGGCTTCCTTCAACTTCTAATGTCCACCCTAGCTGCAAGTGCGATCGAAGAAACCTGCTTACCATGATGTAAGAGACCTTTAAGGCATCCTCCATGTATTCCCTGGAATCATTGTCCTAATCTGCAGAAGACCATGACTAAGGCTAAGGCTGAGGCCAACAATCTACTCTCGTCTTGCAGGCATCCCGTCACCAGCTTGAGGATGCGCTACGTAAGGATATGTCCTTTCGAGTATAATGAGGGAAGGAAGGATATGTAAGCGGTAAGGAGGCTTTTCTCTCCAGCAGACAGCGGTATCGTAGCGGGTCATAGTTGGAGAGGAGCATGTCTTTCTGCGAACGGAGGAGGAGTCTGTATTACGTCTTTTCCCCTATCTTGTTGCTTCCAACAGGCGTTGTACGAGTGGAGAGGCCTTCTAGAGGCTTTCCAATTTCCTATAAGGCCAGGGTAGAACAGAATATTCCAGCATTCCCGTCTCCTCCGCTCCGCTCCGCTTCGTAAGTTCCCGACTAAGATAAGCTTCCTTCCTTACGCGTACTCCCTCCTTCCCTCCCTCGAACAATCTGATCTTGCCGTGCCAGCCAGCAAGCCAGCTACCTTGTCGTACAACAAGCGTGTAGGGTCGACAACGGAATGAATGCTACAAGCGACCGCCGCTGATGCGGCAATCTCATCCATACACCCTCATCGATTCGGAACTTGGCCCGCTGCCCTTCCCTCCACCCTCAATGCCTTCCTTGAGCTTCTTGACCACATCCGCGACATGCTCGATCAAGACCTGTTGCTTCCGGTCCAGATCCTCCTGTTTCTTGCCTAACTTCTTGACGCCCTTAGTGTTGCTGCTGACCTCGTGGCAGATGTCTGGGATAGCGGATTTCGCTATGACCTCGGTGCAGCGTTGGAGGTTATTGAGGCGGGTGGAGTGCTCGGATGTCGTGGTGGTAAGGGTGTCGACGGTTAGGAGTGTGTCGTCTAGCTTCTGGATGAGCTCGAGAATGGCGTTTTCGAGACTGCTGATGCCCTGGGAGTGGGATTCTGCGGTAGACTCGAGGGTGTTGATGGCTGGGATTGCCGTGTCCAGCTTCTTGCTGTGGTCTGCGGCAGTTGCATCGAGGGAGGCAATGCGCTTGGACTGTGCTGCTGTGGTAGACTCAAGGGTGTTGCTGGTTAGGATTGCCGTGTTTAGCTTCTTGCTGTGGTCTGCGGCAGTCGCGTCGAGTGAGCCAATGCTGTCAGAGTGCGCGGCTGTGGTGGTGTTGAGGTTTTCTGATGTCTCGGGAACAAGAGTCGACGTGCCCGGAGATAGTCGGAATGGTGGAGTGTACAATGGTCTCGATGCAGCGGTCGTGGCTCTTGAGCTTGTTGTGGTCGAGGCGACATTGCTGTAGTACGGTTGAGACTGCTGGAGTCATGGGCGCTGAGGCCGAGCCCGGTGTTGCTGGAGCGGGAACTGTAGTCGCTGCAGAAAGCTGAGCTGCTGGACCATGTGTTGTCGTAATGGCTGGAACGGGGCTCGATAGCAGCATCGAGAAAGGAGCTTGAGCTCTAATACTGGTCGGCACATGCGCCACCTCTCCTAGGAGAGCTGCTCGAAAAGCGCCGCTGCGAGCACATATAGCTTAGGCCGCATTCAAGACTCCAGTCGAACCGATGAGACGCCCACCAGAGCTGTACACGGGACTGAAGGTACTGGTTCCCGAAAGACCCAACGATTAATCGCTCCCACAGCTCGCTGCACAACATCTCTCTACACTTTGGCGCCAAAGCACGTAGGTATGCCCAGGGCGATAGTCATCTGGAGAAGGACCTCTGGCGGAGGCTTCGTGGCCGCGCCCTTAAAGATGCCGAACTTCTGAGGGGCGTGGATAATGTCGGCCTTTAAGACAGAGTCTGTGTAGGAGAGCTTGCTTGGATAGCCATTAGAGGCGGTTGTCTGTCCAGAGAAGACGCCTAGCTTAAGCACTAGACTGCCGGGAGCCGCGGAGCTAAATACGACGTAGTAGATGTATTGTTTAAGGAGTAATAGCTCTAGTTCGGTAGAGGGTGCGCTTAGCTAACAGCGGTTAGTAAATTATAGACAACAACAAAGGCTAGAGAGGCTTACATCGTTAATAATAACCTCGCCGGCCGTTAGGTAACGAGGAGAAATAGTACTTAGCTCGTACTACTTAACTAGGACGCGGTAGGTAGTTATAGTAGGTTAAGTATATATGTATTTATATCTACGTCTAGTTAGCGTCGTGTAGTATGTTCCGTAATCGGTTAAGGATAAAGGTAAAGTCTAGAGAAGGGGAGAGAGTAGACAAGTATCGTTTAAAGTACGAAAGTAGCCTTAGTCGAAGAGAGAGAACGGTTAAAGATAGCTAAACGAGTAGATAGTAGGAGAGACGATAGTAGGAGGAGATTAAGTAGAAGAAGGTAGATATATACGTAGCTTTACCTCGTAGGACTCCTATAGATTAAAAGAGAATAACCTATATATTATATATATTATATATATACGACCTTCTTAGCGGCCTTATACTCTACCGGTCGCGTAGGGTATATTATATATATAAGCCGGTATTACGAACCTAAAATACTCCCTTATTCTATTATTATACTATAGCCTAAGGCTTCTTCTTATTATTACCTTAACCTACGTATAGAGCTAAACTACTAGGTAGAGTAGAGGGACGTACTAAATAAATCTTATATTTATCCGTATTAAACCGATCCTTACCGAAGCTAAAGAAATACTTACTTACCTTCTTACTCCCTCGAGCGAATTCTATTTTAAGAGGACTCTATATATAGGTATAACTCGAACGAACTTATCTACCTAGCGTAGTACCTACGTACGTTTATAGGTTAAGTTCTCTACCCTATTACTTATATTTCCTACCGAAACGAACGGAGGTAAGGTAGGTACTATATAATATAGTATAATACAATACAATATAAGTTAATATAATATAATATATATTAAAGTAATAGGTACAACTATTAATAGAAAATGTAAGCCTTATTTCCTCCTCTATTTATCTCCTACGGAATAGCGAGCCTTCCCCCTTCCCTCCCTACCCCTCCCTCCTATTATACCTCCCTTAGTTACTATCTAACCTTACTATAATAGCCGCTATCTAACTCGCCCTAGGCGCTACCCGAATTAAGTTCTCTATATTCTAAACTCCCTAGTTAGTAAACCTAAAGACCTTTCTATCCCCCTTCTACTAACTACTCTTCTACCTACCCTCGGCGATACCGCCGCCGCTACCGTTAGTAGAAATTTTAAGGAATCTCTTAAAAGCTTTAGAGTTACTACTAAAAGCGTTATAGGTTCTACCTCGAGGGTAGCGGCTACGGTAGTAGGTAGTAGTAGATAAGGATAAACTTAAGAATAAGGATAAGGAGAGTTAGCGTAGTAGTACGAGAGATATATAGTATTACGAATAATTAGATAAGGAGAAAGGAAAACGATTAGAGGTATATTAAGCGCTCGCCTTCTACCTAATAGAGCGGGGCTTAGTACAATTACGTAACTAATTAGTCTAATTACTAATAATTAGTTATAATTACTTTACTTACGGTAATTAGGATAATTACGCTAAGATAAGGTACTATATAAACGACGCTCCTTTATAAGTAGATAGGAGCTTCGTACTTAACTTAATATACTCTTCTAGAGTATACGTTACAACCTTATATAATCCTTTATTATACTACTAGTTAATATTTAGAGAATCGACTCTTTCTAGGCTAAGACCGTAACGAGAGATAAGGATCCCTTTATAATATATAGTTAATATAGTAGCGAGGAGTTAGAGTATTAGGGATTCCGGCGTAAGGTAAGGACGGGTAGTATAGCGTTAGAATACAAGTAGGTTATAGACGTTAGTATAGTAAGGTAGAGGGGTCTCGAGAATCTAGTCGTAGGATAAAGATAAGGAGATTTATAGTATAACGTTTTACGTCGCTAGTATTAGTATAGAAGGGGACTAGTAGTAGCGTAATATAGCGCTCGATAGTAATATACCGTTATATAATAGAGTATTATTACTAAAGTACCGAGTTAATAGTACTAAGTCTAAGATATCTAAGGATAAATAAAGATCCTCGTAGCTTTAATAGTATATCTTATACTACTATAATAGAGGCTTTAAGTTAACGGAGGTTAATGTACTAAGCTTCTTTATAAGATCCTCCTATAACGGTAGTTAAGCTAAGTTGTTATTGTTTACTAGGTCGACCTTATAGGAAGAAAAGCTACCTAATAACAAGTCGTCGTCGATAAATAAGACAGAATTACTAAAAGTAGATTAGTTTAATAACATAATCGCTGTAAGAATAACTAAAGGAATACGGTCGGATAAGTCTACTCGCTAAAAAGAACGGAAAGTAACGAATGTAAGCTTAAAGAGTAACGGATCTTACAGAGAGACGCTAGAGAGTAGGCGAATGTAATATCTATATGTTAGTAGAGCTCGACAGAAAGTACCACGCCCGTTCTAGGGATTACTGTAGCATGTTAAGACAAAGCTTCGTTAATACCATTCGAAAGATACCGCGCTAAGTGGAGTACTCACTGCAAATCTGCCTTCCCGATGAACAGGTGTTCGTACTACAAGGGCTCGTCGATGAGGCTTAGACAATCGTTCGGGCGGGTTATCTCTTCCTACTCCCAAAGGTCCAGTCCAGTCCCATCTTAAACGCTTGGGCTGAATTTGAAACGAGTCTCATGCCTCCGACGGACTTTGAAATGCCCGGGACGACACCCGAATGATAGCCGTATTAGTGCATGATGGACGAATATCTCCAGGGCGATGGGCAAGGGTAATGCGGTTCGTTGACAGCGGGAACTTGACGAACGTAGGCAGCTGTGAGCAGATGTCTGTGCGACAAGGTAGCATGGCTGTAACTAGGGCAATCTGAAGCGTGCAAGTCAAGCTGTAATGCGAACTGCTACAGGAACAGGCGGGGGCAATCTCGATCTGAACCTAAGGTGCTAGAAGCCGGTAAACGTGTTTGTATTTCCAGGCCCATCTGAGCATGATTTAAAGCCTCCCGATGCACATTGACCACGCATGTGCTTAGCTGTCTTGATGAGAAGGATGAGAGCGATCAAGCCTAAAGTGTATTATGCTGAAACGCATCGATGGACATAATGCTTTACGTCTTGGAGACTGATTCAGCAAGAGTTTGCTGTAATCAGAAGCTGCAATGTTGATACCCCTCCATCTAGAACAAAAATCGCAAACATTATCCATCCATCCATCCGTATGCGTTCTTCCCAAAGGAACCCCGAATGTGCCCATCCCCTCTAACCATTGAGTCCGACATACGTAGACCTAGGTAGTAGCAACAGTACGGTATACTATGCTTCTTAAGTGTCCCTCAAGCCAAAGCCGGAGCTGGGCCCGTCTTCACGGTCCGGGGCGTGCGCCACACGGAACAGATCCTGAGTCCATGCACGTCATCTGTAACGACGTCCCTATTCAACTTACATGTAGCCTCCAGCACCTGCACCGCACTCGTACTCTGTAAAATATGCCCGTCCCTCCAACGTTTGCCCCTAACATAGGTAGACCTCTGTAGTGGCAACAGTACGGTATGTTCGGATCGTACACACGGAGTCCTCCCTACGGATACGAAGACCATCTTTACTTGGGCTGCTTAGCTTGGGCGGGATCTTTGGGGACGAGATTCATGTAAGCTTAGATGGTGTATTGATTCTCCAATGGTGCAGTGTAGAATAGCGTCTGATAATATTGCGTGAGTTGGTTGGTGTATAGGGCAGTGTACATGTGTGCGAGATATGGTCCGGGCTCGGCGGGGCTTCCTTAAAGACAGAGAGAGAGCCCCTTCCTCATGCCCTGACAAGACAATTCTTCCCTCCCTGCTCCCTTTTCGCCTCGACACCATGCACAATCCTTTCCCAGCCAAAACAAACATCGCCCCTCCATTTCTCCAAACTTTCCCTGCTGATTTTCCCAACCCTCTTTCGATCCAACACGCCTACCCACGCCGGTACGTCTAGCTTCAGAATTCCCGTCGTGTCGGCAACGGACTTGGTTCGGAAGTCGGGGTGTGCTTCGTGAACGGGCTTTGATATGTTCGACATCCATGATGATAGAAGGGTGAGGTTGTAGGTGTCATGTTGTTGCAGAGGAATGGAATGACGATCTAGAGGGCGATGCAGAGGGGGTTTCTTCCGGGGTGACATCGTCGTCGTCGGTGGTGGTGAAGGATGACAGGCCGCGGCTGCGGCTGTGGCTGGTACTAGGGCTGTGGCTGTGGCCTTCTTCTTCTTGCTGCGCGTGCTGTACTTCCCGCTGCGCCTGGAGTCGCGTCATTGCGCGTGTGGTGACCATGCTGGCTGGCGCACGGCTCGTGTTGATGGCCCGCATGGCCAGGAATGCCGGGCCGTAGGCAGTTCCATTGGGACGGCTCACATTCCACAACGACGAAAACAAACCTTCGACATTCACTTGGAGCAGTCCACATTCACTTCCCACAGAAGAGAATCGCCGTGGTTTGCGATAACGTGAGTGCGTCAGGCGGCGCGGGTGTAACATGGGACAGCTTATCCACGCACGGCGAGCAGACAAGATCGGCTGGCGCCCACCATGATGGAACGAGAGGTACACGAACAAACGCTGCCAATGTGCATGTATGATGGACAGCAGGCCGTCTCAACCCTTCCCCGTCAGTCTTTCCCCACTCCCGTACTGCCATCTCGTAGGTGCCGGCACTATCCATCACCTCAGCACATCAATCATTTCAGCCTTGCCATTGTGCACCAGCATCGATTCTTGTTGGCATTCCTGTCTGATAGGACAACCACCTATCCTCATTGCCAGCCGTCAAACCATGCACCCTTCAAACGATGATCCTTGGCTGGACAGCATTATGTCGTCGCTCCTCCAATCGACAAATCAACTTACTCTTTCTGCCGAGCCGGCAGGCAGTAGCAACGTCAGCGTAACGCAGACACGGCAGAACGCGGGTATGGCTCCCATCGAGGACGTAAGATGAATGCCAGGTAAATGTCTCTATTGTAGCTCAAACCCGCACCTTTTCCCCTAGCACATGCGACGAGACAGCCACCCTACCTTAGCCGCAGCGGACACCAGAGGAGAAGGAGGAAACCAAGTACCGCCTTGCCAGCAATACCACCAACAAGCTCAAGATCGAGCTCACTTGGACCAACACCTCAGCGGAGAAGGACAAGAAATGCCACCCTGTCAGCAATACCACCAACAACCTCAAGATCGATCCCATTCGGACCACCACATCAGAAGATAAGGACGGGAAGCACCACCCTGCCAGCAACACTAAGAACCCCCGCATCCACGGGGCCGCTTCTAAGCTGAACTACACGGCATCGTCATTATCGAGCCGTGCGAAAGGCCCAACAACTGCAGTGCACAGCTTCACTAAGCTAGAGAAGCCGCACACCACGTCGAACACCGACTACGTCGAGATCGAGTACCCTCATCTGCAGACAACCCGGCCAAGCCGGCCAACCAACCTCTCTCTGCATTAACACTAACATTCGTCGCATACTACTCCTTTAAGACAGCCGCCGACGGCGCCAACGCCCTTGCCATCGCCAAAAGCTCCTATCTTGACCCACCTCCTCACTGCAGCGCGCTTGGATCAGATGAAGGAGAAGCTCACAGCTGGGACAACCTTACTGCCGTCGATGTGGCAAACTTCCGAGCAGCAGCAATTCTCTCCATGCACGCGGAGCCGTTTCCTGGTGTTGGGATCAGAGTTGGGCATGTAATGCAGCATGAGCGTGGGGAGAAGGAGGCCGGGGATGGAAAGAAGGGCCGGGATGTGGATGATTTTGCGGAGGGTGAGGGTTGAATCATGCAGAGGAAGTAGTAGGAGGAGAGGGTAGGGGGTAAGGGATGGAAGGAAAGGGAGCCTAGATTCGTCTAGCCTAGTCTCCTTAATTGACTAAAAGGATGGAAGGACGGACGGAACATAGATAGGACTTCAAGTTAGTTAAAGTAGCATAACTGTATAGAATAGGATCTAGGGAAAGCCTACCTAATCAAGTTAGCTTATAAAGCATACTAACGGGCCCAATGGATCCACCTACCTCGACTTACGGTAGTTCAATACAACGCAGTAGTCGGACACATGAAATAGCTACACTACAGCTATTCTCCTATACCCTCGCAGCATCCACTTCCAACTCCAATACTAGGTAAGCACATTACTTTAACCCCGTAGCTAAAACAGAGCATACCCTAGCCTGTAAAGCCGCGTACGACTTAACATCGCTACCTCGCTTCACCTAGGGAAAGGATCCACGATAATAAGGTAGTTAACAGACATCTAGGTAAAATGGTCCGCCGTTAACATTCTTACTCGAAGTACGTCTAGGCAGCGTACACGTACGGGCAACGCGACTCGAGGCCGCTAAGCGCTCTTCCCTCATTCTTCGTTAGAAGATAGCTGCGCGGAAGGAGTTCTCGTGTATATGTGTATGTAGAAGGTACGAGATAGAGGTTTCGAGAAGAGGCGAGAAAGAGCGGGACCGCTAACAATTTACACGGACTACTCTAGTTACCCTACCCGCTGCTCGGTAGCGTTAAATCGAGAGGATATAATGTTACCGAATCGCCCGCTACATGTAGTTAAGGAAGGACCAAGGGTGTATTTTCAGCAGCTAGACCGGCTTCTACGCACGGCACGACGGTATTACGATATGCAATATCCTGCGCTATGCTAGGCCGCATAGCCGCAGTACCGCCGTCCTGCTAAGGCCTATAGTATCTCGCTATAGAACCTAGGAATCTAGTACTTTATTATCGCTATATTGTCGTATCGTTAATATAACCTCGCTATCGCTAGTCCTAGGTATTATTAGCGTTATTTATACCTAGTAAGTTACCGCTATAGTAGTAGAATAAGATCTAGCGGCTATTCGTAGAGACTACGTATAGTAACTAATATATTATAGAGCTTATAAACATCGCTAGACGTAGTATCGATAAGTACCGTAATAACTACCTCCTCTTCGGTTATATCTACCTTAATAAAGCGCTAAATAGTAGTACTAGCCGCCCTCGCTCGCTCCTACTAATCTTTAAGTAACGTATATTTAAGTACCTCGCAGATAAGCCGACGGCCTATTAAGATAAGATAGCGTAGTATCTATATAATAAATTTAGAGTAGTTATAGGCTAAAGTAATATCTCTTACGTTCTTAAGCGGTATAGGTAGTTAAAGAAGGTTACGTATCGCTTAGCGAAGGAGCGTAATAAGGAGGTACGAGATTAGTTCGAACGTAAGTAGGAGATAATACTAATAGGTTGTATCTACTATATTAATAAGAGCGCCTTAAATAAACGTACCGGTTAGCGTAAGACTAGTTAGATACCTATAGGCGCTCCTTATTTTAAAGAAGGCTCGTATAAAAGAGAGGTACGTTAGTTAGTATTACTAGCTATAACGTAGGGTAGATATCTACTAAGGACGCTCGTCTTTTAAGGTAGTATTACCGCCGAGATATTCGAAGCGTAGCTTAAGTATACGGTATTACCGTAGTTAGAGAGAGGCTCCTTTCTAGTAATAGATAATACGTCGATTTACCGTAGTAATACGGTCGCGCGGCTCTACTAGGAGGCTAGTATTTACCTCTAATATCTCCTACTATATTCGCTAGACTTTAATCCTATCGAGCTATCGTTCGGGGTACTAAAGGCGTAGATTAAGAAGAACATCGTAGCGGTAGATAGGTACGATCGCTTTAGTAACTTCGTAAAGAAGGCTATAAAGCGGTTCGAGTAGGTAGATACAAGTATGTAGTTCTAGAAGTATAGTTATAGGTAGGTATATATCGATAGAGCTAATAATAAGGAAGTACGAGACTTCCTTACTCCGCGTATATAAGCGCGCTAGTATCGTAATACCGCTAAGTAGAGTCCAAACATTAGCCGAGCGGAGGGCTTTAAAGCTATATACGATGTTATTTATCTCTAACGTAATATATTCTATGCTTCTTTATATATCTTTATAGTTCTATATATACGCTATAGCGTAAAAAAAAGCGCGTACGAAATAGATACGTAGTTATAAATCGTATATATATTATCTATTTTCTAAGCCCTTAGATTATATATTACTCCCGGGAATGCCGGTACTACTAAGAAAGCCTCGGATTTGTTCCCGACCTAATCGGATAACTCGGCGTTAGATAATATAGAGCGGGTATAAATTTTAAGTTTTACGACAGCGACGGTAAGGTATAATACAACACGATATAAAATATATAGAAAGCATAGATCGATAGCTATAGCTTATAGTAATAACCTCGTCTAGTAACTATTTAAAAATATAAACGTATCGTTAAGTAAACGTAGTCCGAACTTTTTTATATTTTCCCTCCTACTTACTTTAATTATTCTACCGGTACGCTAAAGAATAACGATATCTCTAGATTCCCTATTATAGCTTCGAATATTGTCCCTCCTTTAAGCTATATATATTTACTTATATAGTCTCCTTAATATTATATATCTATTAAAGATTGAAGTCCTTCTTGTTTATAAAGAGGTCGTATATACTATTAAGATCGGTCTATCTATTTAGCTAGTAGGTACCGGTTCGAATAAGCTAGTTAAAGTAGGTTCGGATAGTAGCGCTTAGCTCTACTATAGTAGGTTATAAGCTAAATAATACCGGCGGTAACCGTAAAGGTAAGCGTCTACGAGGACTTAAAGATTAGTAGTTACGAGAGCCGAAGTACTACTTTATTATAGTAGTACTAATAATACCTTACTTAGATATTATAGCTACGTATAGGTTAGCCTTATTTCTACCCTTCTCTTTCTATAACTTAGCTATTAACGTAGAGCCTAGATCTATAAGTATATAATATAGCTTGCTCTTATCTAGCTTATATATATAAGCTACTTTCTACTATCGACGTACTATCTCTAGATATATCTTATAGTAATCGTTAGGGTTATCTAGACTAGTCTACTAGTAGGTATTACCGTAGTTCTTATAGTACTTATTAGCGTAGCGCTACTACTTATTAAGCAAATTAAGAAAGTCGTCTAAGGGCCCTATATTTACCTTATACGGTATGTCTTACCTTATAACCTAACGGTTATTAAGGTCTTTAATATTATTAACATCTTTAGTACTACGCTAAGTACCGTACGTACTAGACTAAATCTATACTAGCTACTAATCCGTAGTAGTCCTCTAAGTAGCGCGTCGCTAGCTACTAGGTATATAAGTTAGTACGGTAGCGCGTTTAATAACCGTCGCTATAATCTTAATATTAAGGCCCTACTTTAACATCTCGTACTATAACCTTAGTTAGTATCTAGCGCATAAGATATCCCTCTTAGCTTTAGGTACGTCGTTAGATAACTTATTAACGAGAGAGCAAAGTCCGGAGCGCTCGTAGCTAGCGGTAATACGTATATTAATAATCTTATAGATGTCTCTATAATACGACCGCTATTATCGACGGACTTTATCTACCCCTTTAAGAACTTACTCTAATTATCTACTATAGTATAGGGACTACTATCGCTCTTTACTACCGGCTACGACTTAATAGCGAGTATCGTTTTACTAAATACTACGTAAAAGGCGATACTAAAGGAGAATACCTCCTTCTCGGCGGTATTATTAGTATTAACTTTAGCCTCCTCTACCTCCTATTATTCCTTATTATCCGTATCTTTATCTTTATTACTAACTCTATCGGCGCCTATTAACGTATTTAAGGCCTAGTTATAAAGACGCGCCTCTTTATCTTTATTCTCCGCGATAGGTGTTAGGGCGCGCCCTTTACCTTTCCTCGAATTTAATAGCCTCGCTCGAGAGGGCTACGACTGTAACTACGACTATTTAAGAGCTTAGAGAGTAGTATTATAAGGCTTTAGACGAGGTAGTTATTAAGCGCGTTTAAGTAGTCTCGAGGGCCCGGCGGTAGTACTACGAGTCCGTTTAGAGCCTACTATATAAGGTAAATAATACCTAGGACTAGCGACGGTAAGGTTATATTAACGATATAATAATATATAAGGCTATTAGGACGAAATATCGCGATTCCTAGATGCTACGCGTGTTTACTATAAGGAATGCGGGACGGCTAATCTACGGACCTAGCCCCGGCAGCATAGCGCAGGATATTGCATATCATAGTAAATGGCAGGCAGGGAGCTGTTTAGACTCCGAAATAAGCATCTCTGTGTTCGCCGTAGCCTGTTCTGTCGAGATCGTTTTAATTCGAGGGTATGTTGTCCATAAAAATATTGTAAAGATCGAGTTTGAGAGAGAAGGGTATTGAACACGCCCGCGACTCTGGTCTGCGCCGAGCCTTGGACCACATGGAGACGGCTATCATGACATCGCCGCTGGCGTCGTCGATTGTTGACCCGACCAACAACCATTACCACTACTTTCGCAACATTCAAACACACGTACGTGGCCTGTCGGAATCATCGCCGCCGCCGCCGCCGCCGCGGCAGCCTCCAAGTCTCGTGCGGAAATGAATGTGCCACGCTAACGTCCCGCTGTACGACGACACCTGCGTCTATCTGGCAGTATTCGAGGGAGTCGGCGATTACGGATTCTACATCAACTAAACAATCTTCAGCGTCGCTCGCGGCGGTGAGGATGAGGCGACTGGCCGTGTTGTAGCTGCTCGTGTGTTTCTTAGGGCGTGATATAATCATGGGAGAGTAGGCGGTTCGACAAAGTTTAGGGACAACGAGGCGCTTGGCTTTTTAATAGGTCTCTGCCGCGGGAACGAAGCAGCAGCGGAAGCGACAGTGGGGAATCGTCCTACGATTGCTAGGTTGTGTCGCTATCGGTCACGACGGCGCAGCTTGCTAGATACTTGTGGAACCGCTACAACATGTTACTCGAGGAGATCTATATCTTCTCCTTTGATGCTGTCCAGCAGCCTGAGGCTGTCGAGGTCCAGTGCGTGATCGGCAAGGGAGGCCTTACGGTTGTGTCCGAGGCGATGCACCCTAGCCAAGGTTTGAAGCCATCACTTCTGCAGGTCGGCATCACCTTCGGGCAGAATGACGTCCCTACGATTGCGAAGACTGGTGCTGGCAAGAGCTTGGTGCATTAGGTGTACACCGCGCTTACCGGATCAGGAACTGTCCAGCTCGTGTCGATGGACTGCGTCGGTGAAGAGCAGCAGATCGGCATGTAGTTAGCAGCGCGACAGCTGGGTACTAACAGTCTGATCCATTTCTGCAATGCCACCGTAGAGACTGAGAAGCGGGACAAGAGGATCTTCATCAACATCGGTCCAGGCCGCATACAGCACATCATCCTAGGACCAGACCAGGCCAGCCAGAACGAGTTTTGAGAGATGCTAAAGCTGATCAACAACCGCGTAGGATGGCTTGTCTTAGATAAGGCCCATCTGTGTGTAACAAATGGAAGAACTTCCGCCCGAAGGTCTTACAGCTGTACGAGTTGCGTATGCTGCTGCGTGATGACCTTCCTATGCTTGCTGCGCCTGCTACCTTTCCGGGTCAATGGCAGGAAATCATTCTTGACAACACCGCCTTGCTTGGAAAAGGCGAAGGTACTTACAAGACCCATATCATCCGCGCCAGCCTCGACCATCCGGACACCACCACATACGTCCTCAGAACTATCGACGAGCCAGGATCTAACAGCCTGTATTTCCACTTCTACTTGAAGGACGTCGCCGACGCTGCCGGTGAAGTCAGCCCTGCAGCCATTACCAGCACCTGATCTGGTTGACAGCCGCTCGGACATCGGTAAGCTGTCTTGAAATTACGAACATGACTTCTGAAGTTGAATAAACGCCAGGGAGACCCGACTAAGAGATACACCTTCACGCCTGGAGATATAGGCGTCAATGTTACCCTCGTTATATCCTTTCACACCGCACATGTAGCAATAGCAGATCAGCATGAGCGTTACAACACCTACAGGAAGGAAACTTAACTTGAAAGATCCGGATCTTCTCTAAGCGGGTCATCGCATACTATCGCTGGCTTTCCTCCGGCTCGGCTAAGTCACCTGCGCGAGACGATGGGACCTGGCGAGGAGCACGGATTCGAAACAGAGGACTTTCCAGATGATGTCGGCAGCGATGGTGAAGGTGAAGATGAAGACAAGCCCAGGGTCTGCTGCCGCCGGTGCCGCAGAGTCTGGCACTGACAAGTCCAGGAGGTCAAAGAAGAAGAATTGGATTATTGATGAGTTGAGCACCCGCGACAACATCCCAGGTATTGCCCGCCTCGCTTAGGACAGCCAGTGTCTGAAGGCTGCTGCGAAGGCTTGCTTCCCTCATGTCGTCCTTGCATGTTACTACGAGCAGTTGAAGATGTACGATTGTCTGGAGGTGGCTGAGCAGAACTGTTATACTCGAGAGGTGGAACGATCCACAGCTGCTGCTGGTGCCCAAAGCCACACGAGGTGAAAGCGGACCTTGCTATGGTCTAAAGCATCTTGACGTCTGATTCGCATCGCAAGCTAAGAAGTACCTGCGGAATGACTTGAGCAATCGCTTCCGCAGTGTCGTCGATTCCTATCATCGAGCCGCACTTCGTGTGAGATTTGACCAAGGTCTTCAAGCTTGGTGTCGTGTTCGATGCGTCCGACATCTAAGACGTTGGCGAGGATTCGCTATGTGTCTCAACACTTGGGATGACGGCGTTACCTAGATTACTAACTTAGTAGTAGACTGAACCGCAATAAACCCATCGTACACACCAAACACCAGGAGCACTAGGCTAGACTCAATCGTAAGGCAGCTAAGAGAGAAGCGGTAAAGGATTATCCTTTAACATAGACACTATCTCCGACCCGGCAGAAGATTCCTGCTTAACGCCGCGCCGAGCCTTCGAAGAAAACTACATCTTTTCCGACATTTAAGGCACGCACAAGCGTAGCTTAACCTCCTGGCTTCATCACGTAAGCTTCTAGCAAGCGACGACAGGAACGATATTAAGTTCATAAATCTAGAGGTTATCGCGGAGCAAAGCATCGTAGCGCCTCCCGATCGTCGTAGTCGTAAGGCGGGACCATCTTAGGGGTTCTTCAAGAGGCTACACACACTGTGCATCTCGACTGGAGTCCAGTCCGCGTTATTAATGTATAGTCGAGAGTTGCTATTAATAAGATAAAGTAAGGAAAGTAGAAGGCGGATAGAACAGAAGGCCGGACCAGGGATGGAATCCCTAAGAATGTAAGCTTCAGTAGCTACTTAGGACACTAGACTCCATCTACTGTAACATAGCATACTACATGCAGTACTTCTGTCGTTGTCCGATCATAGGAATTGTGCGACACTTCCAGCCGCAAAGCCGCGGGCCGACACGAACAGCGACACGAACGAATGATTACCATTGCAACACGAAGAGTTAAGGCGAACATGTCCCCTTGAGACGCCGGAGCAGCAGACCTTGTTCATACCTGTCCAGGGCAACCGAGACAGCCGACACGAGAAGGCAGGCGAGCGATTAGCGCGCTCCTGTTGTAGTAATTAGCTACAAGTTCGTAAGGTGTATTTATTAAGACACAATCTTTGAAGAGACTTACGACAGGGCAGGATCCAAGTCATCTTCTTAAGTCGGACTACTTAACGGAGCAGCAGCAGCAGCAGCAGCTGTATCCAAAATCTCTTCTACTGCTCTCCCTGCCCAAGGCGCAGAAGACAGGGCGGCCTTGGTAATAGTAGTACTACAGCGTCAGTAAAAGTGTGCATCGGATCTCAGCGCACTAAAGCATGCGAGGCTTCATCTACATCTGCGATGCGTTGCATCTTCTCAAATCAGGTGTCAGACGTAGTAATAGTTGTGGTCTTGTATGAACTGCAGAGACCCGAGCCACACAACGTTGACATAATGTGGCGTCTTGTACCGCTGCTGAACAAGCACGGCCCAAATTCTTGCAAACCTGGAGGCGCTCTCTAGGACGATGGATCGGACTCCTTGCAAATAGCCGCCAGCGACTGCACGGTACCGTAGAGGCTCATGAGGCACTAGGGATTCCGAATCCATTGAAGTTCGCTAGCTCGGTCTTCGGCATTCGCTCGCAGTCCGAAGCATGTAGCACCCTAGGCATACATCTCAGCGCCGGCGTGTATATACAGGCGCAGTCATTCACTTTAGATGGGCACAAGTGGAAAGTAGCATTCACTGCGACAGGACTAAGACATGCCAGATGTTGCCACTGCGCTCCTAACGTTCTATCGAACTTGTCGCGAATGACAGGCTCTTCGTCAGGACTAGGGATATTGGCCAGATCCTCCAAGGACTTGCGCATGTTGGGCAAGAGGTATTGCAAGAACGTATACAAGCTCGGGGCACGATTCTTGATTATTTCCTCTACGGTAACTGAAGTTCACAGTGTCTATGCTCTTGTCTTCATAACACTGGTCCAAGAATGGCTTTGTACCATCTATGTCTTTGGCTTTGAATCGAAGAACTTGTGGACTTACCAAGCGCTCCTTCGACACGGCCTTGATAATAGCTAACGTCGACTCTGGCACGATATGTTCCAGTGCCTGACCTATCTAGGCGGCTAGCGAAGGACTTATAAGGCCCGTAACGTATCTCATGTATCTACGCCTCGATCTCTTCATGCGGTTCTGCTGTGCCGAGCTTGACGCTCTGCATTCGGAAGCACCAGCACTGGTAGGTCCGCGGGTGGATGTTGCTCTTGATGGTGGTGTGCCGATGGCTGTGCCGCGAACCGGTGTGCTACGAGCGCGGTATCCTCGAGGATAGCAAGTTGTCTGGTAGCAGACTGGTTAACATTCAAGTTACGCTAAGGGACTTGCAATCAAGCCTTGCTGCAATTAAGCCTTGCTACAAGTAGACAAGTTTAGTCTCCTTAGACGACTTGTGCTTAGCAAGCAAACAAGTTGGAAGGTGCAGACTTGCTTTACTTGCCTATTGACTAGGCCGCCTGCTAGCTGGCGGGCTCCTCTTCGCCTCCTCATCCTCCCCCCCCCTCCTCCTCCTCCTCCTCCTCCCTACCGCTTAACTCTGCTTGTCGAAGCAACGACGTGTCTGGACCACTAGCAAACTCTGCTACCATACCATCGTCACTGAGTTCGTCCTCTTTCTCTACCTCGTTGTCACGCTAGACTCTTCCCGGGGATTCTGCAGAAGCGGAATCCAGGTGCCGCAGATCTTTCTCTGTCACGATTGTGAAGCAAGGATCGTTGAAGTAGCATTACAGTTTAGAGCGTGATCCTAATTCTTACACTGCTGTTCGAACCTCCCGAGGTCTTCTTTGACTCCTTCGTGAATAATACATGTCTCATATCACAACTGCCATTGTGGTAGATTAGTGGATTTTGGATCGTCCGGCGGCTGGCACAGGCTCTACATATACGCAAGATCGTTCCTAACATAAGTAGGTTAGTGGATATCGCCTCATGGGTGTGAGCCGGTGTCCATGGATGCGAGGCTTGGGCTGGTTATGGTGATGCAACCATCAGCTCTTTCTTCGACCCTGCTTCAACTGGCGATTATGGTCCAGCTGAGGTGATTGATCGCAAGGGGAGCTTGATGTAAGTTTCGTTCGATGCTGCAGGTTCAGATGTGGTGACCTATCTAAGGCTTTCTTCAACTCTTATACGAACCTAACAACTTCCTAGCCGCAGCATGGTGGAATCAGTAGTTACAAAAATGCGTGGTTCTTTTCGAGCACCAATGCCTCGGACCCTATTACAGCTTAAGGCGAAACTGGGCAAAGTTGGCACGAGGAATGGGACAAAGCAAGAGAGCCCGACTAGGCTGGACTAGGCGGGACTTGCCTCCAATTGCTAAAAGAACCTGTCGCATAGAACCGTCTTTGCCGAAGGCGCAAACCGCAAGGGACCGAGGTATACTTGCTGTTGGTACGTGAAAGCCGATATGCCACTAGCTACGCAGCCGCTGACGACCCGGTACAAACCGGGACAGCGGCGACTTCATTCACGTACAAGGAGCATTTCCTCGATAACTCGATCGACAAAGAGAACAAAGAGAACAAAGAGAAGAAAATGAAGACTGCGCGGTACTGTCCCACCACGTGTTCTTGGCAGATGACCATCCTTAGAGGTCCGCGAACGAGACCCAAGCTGTTACATCTTATGCTCACTGCCTCTCGCCGCAAAAGCCAGACACCGAGGAGCACATCCAGCTGGCCAACATCTGCGTCAACAGGCAGTCTGCTTCGGAACTGGATAGAGATGGCAAGGCTGCCAACACCTCACTGCTGAAAATATGAGCAGCTTATTCCGGTATGCAATCACATTAGAACTCTCACTGTCCTAAGGAAGCAGCGACGGATCACCTTGATGCCGCTCCGGACCTCCATGAGACCAGGTACGACAACCTACGATGGACCTCAAACGAGTACCCTTTGGACCGGAGTGAGAGATTCACATGCCAGGCCAACGGTCTGACAGCACTCACACGACGTCACTGCTCAACAATCGGCATCTAGTACGGGCATCAAACTCGACAGATATCCATTGATTTAGGAATGCGCTACTTCGGCCGGCATAGGTGATGCATTAGAGGGCGTTACGCGAGGATAGAGTTGTCAATAGAACGGGATTGTCGAAGCATCGCAACGCAATGGTATCGATAAGCTAGCATTATAAGGAGCTGTGCTCTGCTCTCCATCGCTCTCCGTTCCTAGCTGGAGCCCTGGCATCTACTATTTCAACCAAATATCCAACGGCTGGTCCCACGGCTATCAAAAGACGCAAGTCCCCTCCATCCTCTTTTCTGCGTACCATCTGCGCGACCCCGATCCAGCTCAGCCTCGTTCATAGCGCCAACCAAGCGTTCATGCTACTTCATATTCGACTCTCTCATCCACGATTCCTCCCCGCTTCTCCAACAACACGCCCTGGGCCACTCCAACGCATCCCATGACCCTCGGGCGCCACGTTTGCTCTTGCTCCTAATGATATGCCCCTCTTCTTTAGAGCTCGCTCTTACGCGCAAATCTCTCCCGTCCCTTCGTGACTTGACTCGGCGCTCCGCAATCTCGCACAGCCGCGTGAGTCGTTGTGGATGCATCGCGGGATTCGCGAAGCTTGACGTATTCGCGCGACCGCGAGCTGATGCACTCTGAAATATGCGTCGTAGTATTGTTGCTGGCATAAAGGTCTGGGCGAGACGATGCTTGGTCTCGAGGATCATTTGGCGTGTGGTAGAGTGTCCATACATTCCGAGTGTATCAACGTGCAGTCACCATCGGTCGAGTGCCCCTGAGCCTTCACGTTTCGACGTTTCGACTTTGGGGTTTCCTAGGAAGTCGCCGATCTGCAGGCATCCTGGAAGCTACTACCTTGGCGTTGTTCACTTCAACTTCCTTTCCCTTACGACATCGTGCCTACCTATCAAGACTTGTAGTTCTTAAGTTTCATCTAGAAAGTACCGGTTTGCATCATCTTCGTTGCTTCCATGTATAGAGACTCGTAAGCTCTGTTTCTTTTTCTTTCTGCAGTGCATGCATCTTGTTCCCAAGGGAAGATGCCATCGTGTACGAGGAATCTACGCATGCTAGACTACAAGAGTAGCCAAGTTCGATTCGATGCGAAGGGGGAAAGCTACAGTAGTAATTAAGTCTCGATATATGTGCCTATGCCGCAGAGTCTCCAAGTGTAACTATCCAGGAGCTGGACTAGCTACTTATGCATGTGTCCTCTAATCTCGTGCTTACTATCGTATTAGACGGCCATGCTGCTAAACTGTCCAAGAGCGCTAGTGGTCGTGAGCGATCCATCTTCATGAGCTTCTTATCATTCTAAGCTTTAGATGTTGGGATCGGCCGTCGCCACCCCAAAACAACAGAGGGCTGCATATACACGATCCCACAATTAGAGTTTACTAGCGCGTTCTGCGGCATTAACTTACATTCGATGACCCGCATGCTTTTGCAAGCAAGGACGTGTACATCTTGGCACAACGTGTATATAAGGACCTGGTAGATAAAAGTCTATTAATCAAGTTTAGCATCCGTCTCGCACGATTCTATGTCCTAAAGAGTTATATTGCCTCTACTAACTTCTTCTTCTTCTTCTTTATTCTAATCCGAATTACGCTCTAGATATTATCCTCTTCGTATTTAATACTCCCGGCTCGTAAACTTCCGCAAAGCCCACATGACTCGCTCACACATCTGTCTTGACTTGGCTGTATGAGGCTCAGGGATGAAGAGTTGTCGCCGGCTGTCCTCATTGGCAATAGTGGATGTCGAGTTGAAGGCCGTAGAAGGTGAGTGAGCCAGAGTGTAGTGTAGTCGATGGCAGCTTCAAGGTGGGTGTTTGTTGGTAGGCTGCGTGCTCAGAACCTACTGCTTGGTTGGGCTGTCGTCCTGGCTGATGGCTACTGGGGGAAGCTCATGGATGTGAGCTTCGATGACGGGACCGGCATGCGTTGCAGGACGTCTCGCGCTGCCGACGACCACCACATCGACGTTTTACAGGCGACGTCGCCTCATGACGATGAAGAGGACTGTTGCTCTAGCTGCAATGTCAATGGGAATGTATCGGACAGAGGGAGTTAGTGTAGTACTTTGCGGCTAGCCTGCTTGGCGTTTAGCTTTACGAGCTATGTCGCTTCTTCTTTTACTTCTTGTAAGAGGACGCTGGCGAATTAGAGGCGTTCGGCTTCTAACTACGAAGGCGTGGACTCCTTCGATGTACATTTAGACTTCTTAAATTTCTTAACTTCAATGCCTTAGCGACTTAGCCTGTTCTTTAGTAAACGTTCGTCGGCGGATAATGAATTAGAGGACTCGACATTATGAGTGGCGGCATTTAGCTTGTAGCTGTAGCTTTAGCGGCTATGGTGTTAAGCTTTGCTTCGAAACGGGGAAGGATCTTTAGACGACGATGGATAAGCTTCGCTCTAGATAATGGAGAAGAATCTTTGGACGACGAGTCGACAATAATCTTCTTAGTCTCGTGTTTCCTAAGCGTGGACTGCGTAGCCTTAGGGTTGGGATCATCTTCGAACAACTATTCAGCGAATACTACCTGCTTAGCGTTCGGCTTCTTTAGCATGATCTTGTCGACGCTAGATACGGATTCCTTCCCAGGTGGAGACAGGTCATCGTAGTACTTCCCCCTTTGTTCTTGCCCAAACCTAATGATAGTCTCCTTGCTTACTTACTTCTTCTTCTGTCCTCCAATGATGGACAAACGGACGTAACATCGAAGACATGACTAACAAATAACCTAGCCTGATCCTTCCTAACATGCGACGAGGTTCATACAACTTCCTTTAACTCAGTACTAGTACACCGTTACTCTTTTTCCTACCCTTCTATTACATTTTCCTTCCTTTTCACCTCCAAGAACGGTAATGTAACAAGTGGGACAAATAGGATATACCTACTGCTTCCTTACCCTAGTGTTGACTATTCCTCTTCCCTAAGCACCACTGCTAACCTGTCCGCCGCAGCCTGCTGCTCTGTCTCTCGTTTCCTCCTTCCCCTCTCGCATCGCGGATACTGCCCCATTCCTTACTCCTGCTCCTCCTCCTCCAGCTCCTGCTCCAACTCCTCCTCCATCCCCCCAAACAACACCGCCAACCTGTCCGCCTCAGCCTGCTGCTCTGCCTCCCATTTCCTCCTCCCCCTCTCGCATCGCGGATACCGCCCCAGGACAAACCGACAAATAGGACAGCATACTAGAACCCAATTCTGCGGCTGGCCTACTGTAGGACTGTGGCACAGAGAGAAGCGCATTGCAGTGTAGCAATTGTCGTGGCAGGAGTTCTTGCACTGCTTGCATTGAATTAGGTGGCCGATGGTTGTCGTGTCGAAGATGACGTCTTGGCAGATACTGCAGATGTCGGTGTTGATAGCGATGGCGAGCGTTGTGTTCGGGTTGGGTGGAGACGCAGTAGCCGTGGTGCTTGCTCCGGAGTCGTCATTGACATTGGCTGACACTTCGTCGTCGCCGAAGAGAGTGCTTGCTTCGGACACGTTGTCGTTGTTAATCCCGTCGATTTCCTCGTCCTCTTCGGGAAAGATGTCACGAGTGGGAGTAGCGTCGTAAAATGGGATGACTATTTCCTCCCCCTCCCAGTCTCCATCCACACTATTGGAGGGCATTGCTTGGGCAGGGGAGCTGGGAGGAAGGATCTCATTGTCGTCATAGGTAAGATCAACGACGCCTCCTGGAAACTTGGACATGTCGATCAATACTTCGGCCATGTCTACATCGTTCTGAGTGAGATCGATGTAGTTGGACCATAAAGGTCGTCCTGATAAAGTCCTGCGCTGCCAAGGGCTCATGTTGCAGTGTCGGAGTTTCTTCTTGCAGTAGCCAGTGCTGATGATAGTCGTGGTCGTGGCCTTTGCCGGAGATGGGTGGTCTAGATTCGAAAGTGTCAAGTAACGATGACAGACCAAGCGAAAGTTATGAAAGTTATGTGATGGACGCACGGCAGAGCGGAGGATGAAGATGCAAGCGGGAAAGACTGCTAGCAAGGGCAAGGAATGGGCTTAAAAGCGAGTAGGATATGTCTAAAGAGGAGCGATTAGGAATGTTTTTGAAGACAGTCGGCCATAGCAAGAAGTGACGACAGTGTGTTTTGGGCTCCATGACAACTTCCGGGCTATTTGGACGACCTTTCTGGCGATGTCTCGTTTGCATAGTGACTAACACGCCCGAAAGAGCGCCGAGATGGCCAAAGGGGAGGATTAATGCCCTCTCCCGTGATGAAGCTTCCCGCTGGGTCGATGGACATGCATTGCACGGCCGTAGACGGTTCCTTCCGTTCGGTTTCGATGGCGCTGCCGGCTGTTAGAATTAAGCGGATTTTGTTTGCGTCGCAAGGTGCATCATGGCGAGATTGGAAGGTACACATGCACGAACTCTCCCGTACATATACAGAAACCCGCGTGTCACTAAGCGGAGCATGGCCTAAATGTTGATGTTGGATATCGGTACTCCTTCCTTACCTCAGCGAGCCCAGACGCTTCTGGTGTAGCTCAGCTTGGCACTTGGGCTGGCCCGCCCACCTGGCTCCAGGGAATTCAGCCCCGCCCCGCAATATTCCTCTGGGGATTTAGCCCGCACGCCTGAACCGGGCCCAGCTCCGCCCTTGGCTTGCCCTTGCGAGTTGCTGCTGCCTCCCGTAATGAACAACCACGCGTGGGTTGAATCTATGCCTGAAAGGCTTCGCCGAGCTATCAATTCGAGTTGACAGCTTGGCGTGTACGAGAAATAGCAACCGCCGTCGTGTTGTGTATCGAAAACTGTCTCAATTGTCTCGTCATGGCTCGCAGCCTCAAGCAAAGCCAAGGGCGGAGATGGGTCCGTTTCACTGTCGAAGGCGTGGCCCGAAGCTCAATCAATTCCAGCACAGGTGGGCCAGCATAGCATCCGTCAATTTTGCAGGGCTGAATATCTTCTCTGCGAACACGAACTGCGAGCACGGATTACGACGAAACAGGGTCTAGCCAACGCGTAATTGCATAGCGCTATAGAGCATCCAACTTTCGCAGTCTGCCGTCGCCGTTGCGAGCGCTTAGAAGCAAAGGGAGTGCAAGCAGTTTTGTCAACCCTACTGTCGGTCCTGTTAGTGTATCTTGCGAGCCTCATGTAATACAGCAATACACCTCATGTGATGACAGCACTTCCTGCCGATGGTGAAGACCTAGCTTGGAAGCTGCACGTGGGATCCGCACGTGGATGTGCACGTGGAAGCTGCACGTAAGATCTACACGTGGCGACTGCACGTGGCATTTGGATGTCAGATCTGCACGTGGGAGCTGCAAGAAGTGGGCCAGCGACTGTGAAGGACGAGGGATGCCAAGTAGGGCAAGGAGAACATATATAACACAGACATAGAACAAGACGTTTGCAACACCTCCACTTACATTGATACCAGTAATTTCAGACCAGCACCAACTACTGGAAGCGGCGCATCAAGCTTCCCGAAGCCCACGTTCCACAGTCATACTTATCTTCACCGAATTCCCCTTCCAGAAAGCGATCCGCAGAGGGCATTGTGCGCTTTTGCAAGTGCGAGGCTCCAGGTCCAGTCTACTAACACAGATCGGGTCTCTTTCATCACCAGACAACGCTTGCTTAACATGTCCAGTTATCGATCCACCGATCTCGGGAAGCAACTGCTAACAGAAAGATCCTTACGACCGGTTCAAGAATCGTCTCGGCTTGACGCTGTTGTACACCATCGAACGTGCCCTCTCGTACACGTCTAAGGCTTTGCTTAAATCTTACATCGCTGTACGACTTTACGTCCGTAAGACCTAAGGACCGCGCGCAAACCCTGGTCTCTTACCTTATGCTAGGATCGGTTTACCTTTTCGTTGACGGCTTCGTCCTCATCTTCATCGCAGGCGTGATACGATACTTGCAGACCAAGCTTCAGAACCAATCGACCATACCCCGAAGCAAGTCGACCATATTCCCGAAGAGTAGCTTGTCCATTTGTCGCTACGATTAAGACACTGCAGCACTAGTGCGGGTGGAAAGCAGTAGCTAATGACCTTCTAAAGGTACCGAGTACTGAATGCAGATGAAGCGGCACTACAGCATCGTAACGTAATGCTAGTAAGGCAGTGCCGGATTCTAGTACCTCGGCTAAGCACGTCCAATCGATTAGTCAAAGGTAGCTCGGGTAGCAAAGACGATAAGACAATGGAGGTAATGGAGGAAGTGCTAACTAGCAGTCCAAGGCTCAGACTCTTAGCGGCCTAAAAGGACATGTCGACGGGCCTTTAACAACGACTTCTAGGAACCAGTACCTTTTGCGCACTATCCTGGGCAGGAGGCCGTCTCCAATGCTTCTGGCCATCTTTCCGCACTCTGTTTCTGTGAAAACGATACACTGGCTTTCCTGCGCGATGCGGAGGTCGTTGGGCTATAATGTGACAATCATGAAGAGAATCCGGACATCTAGCTGCAGGCTGCACGGAGTTCTGAAGTTGTGGCACTAGGCAGTCCTCATTCTTGTTCTTGCTCATTTAGCTGCCCTTCGTCGTTTGCCGTCGCTCCAGCTCACTTAAAGGCCGAAACTGCGTCCTATAGAGGATGCTCTGCCTCTTTGTCTAGGACGCAAAGTCGGATGTAAAGTGGTCGTTAACATGAAGCATAACAATGTATCGACATGCTATACACAGGGCGGATGATCTTCTGAAGCTGGAGGCAAGAAGCAGCGACACCGCATGTAGCATGTCTACTAGCAGCAGCAGACGTCTCAACCTCCTTGCTACGGTTGGGGGCGATGATGTCTCATATGGCGCGACCAGTGTGGGTTCGCATTAACTTCTTTTTTGCCGCTGTAGCGGTTAAGCGGCATGTTGGTTGTCGGACGGGGGCTTCGACGCGTATGCGATTCTGGAAAAGTGAGAGATGAGTCCTGCAAGGTAATGCGAGCGCTAACACGTGGTTGGCGTTGACTTTTGTTCTGCCGCTGTGGCGGCCTTCTCTTCTTCTTAAGCGGCATGTTCATTGTCGGACGCTATTGTCGACGTATAGGCGATTCTGGGAAAGTGTAAGATGAGTTTGCAAGGTAATGTAAGCGCTGACATGTGCTTTACATGCTAGAGTTGGAGCTATGCGAAGATGAAGCTAGAGGTATTCGCTTAGACTTAGGTTAAAGGTCTTGTCCCCATCGATAACCTGGACGCCATGTTCGAAGTCCTTGTCGCTGACATCGTTGCCGGTGCCGTCGGAATGGCTGTTTATTAGGGGACGGTAGTTTGGCGGGCGACGGGCGTGGGACGTAGTTTTGGGCAAGCGATGAGCTAACTACAGTGAATCTTCAGCGGCGGCTCCTGCTAGCGTGAGACAACTATTGAACCGAACCACTGCAGAACTAGATGGGCGTGATTCTAGCTCCTGGGGGAATCGTATCCAACACGCACATAGAATGCTCAGTCCCATCGACAGCCTATACGACCTAGATAACGGGTAGCTACATTCACAAAAGGAGTACTGACTCGCTTACCGCTAAGCAGCGTGCAAGGGGGGAGCAGGCCCCAGGCGGAATGTGAAGCAACGACCAGACTGCTCCGGGTCAACTAGTAGCATGCCACCACGACAGGCTCTTCGATGCAACGATTGCGCTACAGATTTGAGTTAGCACTCTCTAACTTTTCGAGAAGCACACATTGTGGACCCTCACCTCGAACTCTCGTCCCGATCGCCTCACAATATCTTCGACCTTCTTAGCATTAGGTCTTTTGCAACACCCTGTCAACGCACTAATCGCATTGATCGGAAACTGTCCCGACCATTCTTGTAGGCTGCTCTGCTCTTCTTCTTCTTCTTCTTCTTCAAGCTTGTCGCACCGATGAAGCAATGATTGATGTGTGGTGCGTGTCTTGATTGTGTCTTTTGCGAAGGGGGACCGCTGTATAACAAGCTTGTGCACGGGCATGGACCCATGACCCATTTACTTCAAGTCGCTCCCTCGTGTTTGTCATATGCTGTCCTACGTAGGTGAGTGTGTATCCATTTTCTTTGCATCTACGTTGTAGCCCAAGCTTCCAAGCTCTTGTATAGCCGTGGTTGTTCATTGTGCCCTGTCTGTGTCTCTTACATTGTAGCCCTTGTATAGCAGTCTAGGTTCGTTGGGTTCAAGCCGCCCACTCCTTGCTTGCAGGTGATGTTGTAGGTCGATCCAGTTCAGGTGTTGTTACCCAGGCTGCGGTCATCGCATTGTAGCCCTTGTATGGCTCTTTAGGTTGATGGTGTAGGTGCAGGTCTTCTTAGAATTGCCATTCACCGATGTCGTAGCCGCATGGACTGGTGACGGCCTCGGTGCTCACGAAGTTGCCTTGTTGAGGTGTAGCAGCCACCTTGGCTTGCATGTGAGTCGCGTGGTTGCTAACATTCGCCTTCAACTTGGTTATAGTGCAGCTGTTGGTGCCGGCTATGTTTGCTTGCTCGAGTCGCGTCGCGTGATTTCGGGTTGCTGATGTTTATAGTGTCGCTTACCCTCTACTTCTTAGGTGTTGGGTGATTGTAGCGATAGTAAGGTAATAAAGAAGTGAGGTCGTACAAAAGTACGTTAGGGCGCATAAGTACTTGATGTGTAGTGCATGTCTTAATTGTTTGTTTTACGAAGGCGGAAGAAAGAGCGCTGTATAAACAGCTTGTGCAAGTAAGACCGCTGAATATATAGCTTGTGCAATAGAGACAGCCGCTGTATAAACAGCTTGTGCACGGGTACAGACCTAGAACCTATTACTTAAGCGCGAAAGGGGTTTGGCTGGAAGAATAATTGCCTTCTCCAGCGCACATTCTGTGCTATCGAAGTACTGCTGCGACAGATAGTTTCTCTCTGAAAGGAAGCGTCTGCTCGAGGTAACGATCTCTGTATCGGAGGTGTCGTGACCAACTCCTAGCTGCCTAAGTCCCGGTACTACTTGCTAGGCGAAAGTTGGGGCTTCTTCGTTAAGTATCAAGCGCCAAAACGCCACCAAGGTGCGAGGACTTAGGCTCTCGTCGACTCTTCTGTCGTTAGCGAGCGCAGCTTAGGAATGATCGTAGATGTTGAAAACCTTAGTGTGTGCCGCAGTCGTAGTACTACGGAAGAAGTAGAACCTGAGGCTTAGGGGCGCTTGGGAAGGGGGTGTTGTGGTATAGGGTGTAACTGTGTAGCGTCAAGTGGAATGTAGTGGTTACGTGAATATGAAGTTGGAATTGGGTCAAGATAAGAAGGAAGCAACGCTCGATGCAAGAAGAAGAGAAGGCAGCGAGCAGATTCGCATCAAGTAACACTTATGATTGAGGATGGGCGCTGAAGATGCAGCGCGCAGAGCGTAGCAGTTGACGTGGAGGTCACTGAAGGGCGTCCGCGATGGGCGTGTTGGCGCGGCAGTCATTAAAGGCGGTTATGGTTCTGCCGCGTCGCGGGCAGCCACATCCTCAATGCCGCGACTCTTCGAGCATCCTTAGAGTCCTTTACGAAATCGCTCAATCTAGAACAGACCATGTACATAACCTTTCTAGCTCGACGCTAATTACACATGCCCAAATGGGCGTAGAATCGCCCGGAAAGTCGCGGAAGTTCCGTCTGCACGAGCCATGTCTAAAACGAGCTAAGAGGGCCCTTCCTTAGAGTTACACAAGAAGGTCTTGTGTAGTTAAAAGGGAGAACTGAAAACGCAAATAGTTCGTCTCAGCGACCGAGTTGAGCCCGACTGCCGTCGCAAGCTTTCCTTGGAGTTTGTCGTACAACTAGTATGGATGTTGCACGCTGCAAGCAGTCGAAGCTTGACCTATCGGGAGGACATATGTTCGTTGCAACTCTAATGCTACGTGACCGTGATCTAGCGCCCAGGCCAGGGTAGCCTAACTTCTCGTACTTGCGAACGTCTCCGCTTTGCAGCTAGAAACACGAGCGCGCCGCCGGCTTTCGTCTCGATCGCGCTAGATAGGACCCTTTACGGCATTGCCGTAATCATGACCGACACTAAGAAGACGCGTATGAATGGTTCGAATAGCCTTAGCATGGATAGTCTTGCGAGTGCGGAGCATCTCGTGGAGAAAGCTGTTCGGACTTACGATACCCTAGTTTGTGCGTACATCCTTCGAGCGTAGCGTTGTAGCAGATGAATGCAACCTTAGGCTCATGAGAGAAACACCGAGCGCTTCGTAGTAACCGTAGACGCTCTGTGTTTCGAGTTAGGCGTTCGGGTGTGCGAGTTAAGTGCAGGTAGAAGTCGCGATAGTGCACGCTATCATGAAGTTTAGGGCAACAACGTGCACCGCGCCACGCCGAACTCTTGCCTCTTTCCGTGCTGACAAAAGAGGTTGCCGCTTTCTAGCCGAGAGCGGGTTTTTACCTTGCAACTTCAACACCTTACTACACTACAACCACGCATAGTAGATACACGATCTACGGCTTCAAAGAATCCTGCATAATGACAGGCGGCGCCGCTACCCAAATAATTCGCCGTAATGGGGGCGATAGACTTCGACGCGAGAAGCTAGCACCTCCCGGCTGTACGGTCGTCCACGATCGGCACGTCCCGTCTTAGACCGTCATTCGGGTCACCTTCGCATCTCCTATCTCGCATTACGCATAGTTAGTTCAGCTCAATTACAGCCAATCCGGCTCCCAAGCAGTCAGCCTACAGCAGCGGTAATGACGATTATAACGTTAAAGAGGCCGAGACGACGAGCTCGGTAACTTGGCGCGATCTTTGTAAGGGATGAACGGTATTCATGTCGAGTTCGTATAACGCATTGTCTACTTTGTAAATTAGGCTAAGGAGTTCTATGCTCTTTTTCGTCCGAAGCTAGCACAAGGCATTTACTTCTATAGATTCGACGTCCGGCTTCTTTGTTCTTTTTAACGTTAAAGGTATTTACTCTTATAGGTTAAGACTATTTATAATAGTATAATATATAACGCTCTTTACTCTAAGGTACTTATATACGTATAGTACGCTTACCTACTTTATTACTTCGAGTATTATCTTCTAATATCTCTAGTATAAATACCTATAAGAAGAATATAAATTCGCGAGAGTTACTATAACTAAGAATCTATATAAACGAACGATTACTACTACTATAATAATAATAACAATAACTATAGCTACTACTAATACTATAACGCGTTAGAACTATATTATAGCCGTAAGTAAACCTCTCTTAGCTATAAGAGATATTATAGATAGAGATAAAGAAGCCTAGAGTAATATAGTATTACTAATTAACTAAGATCTAGTAGCTATAATCTTACTTACTTATATATAGGAAGATATCGAGAGTAACGCTTACTCTTAGTAATATAGAGGAGTTATAGATAGAAGACGGGAGTAATAACCGGAATTTTCTTACCGTAAAGATAGAGATTAAAGTTAACGTTAGACTTATACTATTCCGTCTATTCTTATAGACCTTAACCTCTACCGTACCTACTACGCCTCCTTCTTATCTCTACCGTAAACCTTATTAGCGTTCGTACCTATTCTCGCGCCTTCTACTAAGATAATAAACCCCTACTCCTCCGCTCCCGCGTTATATTAGTAGTATATAGTCTTATAAGTATAGTTTAGGGACGGGATCTACTAGAGATACTAATATATTTTAATAAGGGAGAAAGTATAAGGAGTTAGAGTTTAGCGGAGGCGGAGGCGGAGCTAGAGAAGGTTTTTAGGTAGGAGGTAGTTAGTATCGGGTTTAATATTATAAGGTCTTAGAGGCGTTTAGAGAGAGCGGAGGGGGTTTTTAGGGGCTTTTAAAGTTTAGGTAAGTAGGTAAGTATATATATAAGTAAGTAGGTAAGTAAGTAGAGATAGATACGCGGGTTAGTAGATACCTAATTAGGAGATAGTAAAAGACGTAGAAGCGGAAATAGCTATAGACTAATGCTTATAGTTAAGAAGATAGCGCGAGTTTAATTAAAGTAAGCTTAGGACTTAGATATTAGTATATACTATATAATAGAATTTTTTATAGTTGTAGGAATTAACTAACTATATAGTCTTTACTAATAGTATAAAGAGTAGTATAGGAAATAGATAGAATAAATAATAATAATATATAATACTTCTATTACCTCTAGGAAACTATAGGTTATACGGACTAAACTACCCTAAATACTACTACCTTTAACCTACGGATTTTATCTCTAATAATATTATAGGAGAATCTTAATTTATATATTTTAGTACGTAGAGGCTTGTTCTACTAATCTATCGAGGTAGAAGTCTATATTAGCTTCGAAATCTCGCTACTATAGTATAAAAGATACTAAGTCTTATAGCTTTATATCCGTATAACGTATACGGAAACCTATTATACTTAGATAGTAAAACGGGCCTAGCTCCGCCCTTAGCTTAGCTTTTCCTTACGTATATTACTAGGACGTACTACTTGCTTTAAACGACGGCTACGGTAAGTTATCGAGAACGAAGGATAGCGAGACGTTATATATCTTTATCTCGTCTCTACGAAGCCTATCCTTAGTATACGCGCGCGTACCTTAAAGCCCTACGTTCTCGGCTTAGCTCTCCGGCTAAATATTAAAGCGCGAAGCCCTCTCTATCGCTCGTATTATTCTATATACAAACTAATAATGTCGTCTAACTCTCCTCTAATAGTCTCTAGTTATAACCGATAAAAGTATCGGCTCTAAAGACGGCGACAGCTACAGCTCTACCGATACTACGTCTTACGATAAGTTCTACCGCGTTTTATAGTAATCTCGGTAAGTATTAGCTAGTATCCGAATTCTATATACGACTTAGACTACGAGCGATAATATTAGAGATAGAGTTAGAGACGGACATAGTAATAGATACAGTTATAGCGATAGATACGGACCTAGAGGTAGAGATAGACGCTAGAAGGTAAATTCTTAGTATAATAGCAGCGGGGAGGTAAATTCTCGGCAGAACAGCAGCGAGAAGGTAAATTCTTAGCACAACGGTAGCGAGGAGGTAAATTCTTAGCACAGCAGCGGGAAGGTGAATTGTCAGCACAGCAGCAGAACAACAGCTAGGAAATTATACCTCGGCCCAGGACCAATCCGCCAACGACTAGACAGCGCAAGAATGACCAGCCAAACTCCGTACAGTCTAAGACCAACAAGCCGAAGACGACACACCTATCCAAGCCCATTGCGCATCTAACGACCATCGAGCCTAGAATCAACCTACCCGAGGCCAGCGCTGACTATACTAAAGTCGAGAAATCTAACAAGATCCAGCCTGACCTCGTCCAGCTAGATGCACACCAGTTCCAGACCACTAAGCCCGAACCCTGCTACACCAATGCTGATCCACCAAGGCCTCACCCGCCAAAGACCATCCCGCCCGCATCCACGGCTCAAAAACATGACAAAAGCGATCCATCCCATCGGGTGCCAGCAAAGTCACTACCTCCTCCTATCCGACGTCCACGCCGTAGAACGGGAGGCAGCGTAAATGCTCCTCCTCCATCTCCTCCTCTTTCCCCGGGATGGTCTTCCCCGCCACAACATCGTCTATAAAAGCTGCATGCACGCGACAGAATATCCCCACCACCAGAGCCTCCTCGTCTTCAATCGAGAAACACGTCACTTCCATCGCCGCAAACACGCTAGCAAGACCTTTCACAACGCACTAGTACCCAGAGCGACAGCAGTGAGACCTGGCATCAGACCCAGAAGGCTGCCTTGCCGCAACTCACCAGCGGCGGCCAACATGCAGGCCAATCATCCGCCCCGCGCAGTCGCATCACTGGCAATAACCGGACCTCTTCCGTGAATACAGCACCACCGGCCATCAGAAAGCAGCCTGGACATGAAGACATACATGCTCGTGCACAACAACAGGCTGAGCCGAGGACCTACATGCTTGCTTCAAGCCTACCCTCGTGCGACTTCTCTTCTCATTCGCCTATATACTTCTACCAGCAGATGATCCACAACACCGACACAATGCGATAAGAAGAGCAGGAACTTAACAACACTATACCATACAAGCCATGCCACGTCTAGACTCCACGATGGAAGCAGGCAAGGCAGGTCAAGCAATCCAAACCACAATGCCCTTTTACAATCGCACGCCCTCCTAGCCTGACCCGTAAAGAGACGATCGCCGAAGACGTTGTAACGCCCCGCGCGGACCACCGGCGTAGCCTGCACTTCCTAGTAACCTACAGGAACATCTCAAGCCCAGTTAGAGTAACCGCCGTCATGGATCTAGCTCGGTCACGGTTACAGGCTGTCGTGGCGGCGGAGCAGGAGGAAGAGCAAGTATTACGGACAATAGTATCTTTTCGCAGGACAAAGGATGGGAAGATCGTCGTAAAGGAGCAGGAGAAAGAGCAAGTATCGCGGACAATGGCAGCTCTCCACAGGACAAAGGTTAGGGAGATCGTAATGAAGGTAATGGGCATTAGACTCTGCTAGCATCGTCTTTGCACGACGATCCGCAGAGGCAGCAGGACAGAGGTAACAAGGATAACAGTAAGGAACATAATCCTCCCATTAGCGCCCTAAATCCTTCCTACACCAACAACGCCAACGCCAGGAGACCGAACTTTCTCGAAAAGTTCACGCAAAGTGCCAAGGGCTTTCGGGATGGGCACGAGGGTTGAAAAAGGGCTTGATATCCATCTTAAGTTGAAATTGGAATTTGGAAAGAGCAGAGCAGTCGTCTGTAAGAACGAATGGGCATAGTATAGTATGGTATAGTATGCTAACATGTGATTGTAAAGAGTATAACGGCAAAGCCTCGATCGAAACAGTGAGCGCAACAATCATTTAACTAGTACTTTACGCGTCCGGCCCGACGTAATAATCTCGTGCTTTTGACGCGCCGATAAAGGCCTTAACTAAGCTTAATCAACGACACCCGAGCCGCTCAGGCTATACAAATGTCTAAAACAACGGGCAAGTAGAGGTGGAAAACCTAAGTTAATAGCGCTTAGTTAGTTAGCTTTAGCGGTTAACTGTTACGAACACTAGATTGAAATCTATAGATTGTCTTGTCTTGTCTTGTCTTGTATTATATTGTATTGTATTATATTGTATTATAGTATATTATATTATATTATATTATATTATATTATATTATATTATATTATATTATATTATATTATATTATATTATATTATATTATATTATATTATAT
>LIHB01000072.1:134617-144697 GCA_001297265.1 Mycosphaerella arachidis
ATGTTATATTATGTTATATTGTATTGTATTATATTGTATTGTATTATATTGTATTATGTTGTATTATACTATATTATATTATATTGTATTATATTATATTATATTGTATTATATTATATTATATTATATTATATTATATTGTATTATATTATATTGTATTATATTATATTGTATTATATTATATTGTATTATACTATTTAGTCCTTTACCTCTTCTTTATATTCTCTCTACTAGTAATTATCTTACTCTGTGCCGTTATAAGATCTTATAATTCCTCCTCTAAGCCCGTCTACGCTTCTACCTTAAGCTACTTACTCCGGTTCTAGAATTAACGTACATTGCGTACGGGCTAGCCGGAGCATACCTAGAGGTCGTAAATAGTACTTACGTAGATAAGACTACCGATTAGGGTTTAGGTAGGGGTATTATTATTATTATTACTATTATAACGTGTTTATTAAGTTAGTACATTAAATAAGTCTATATATTAAGTTTTATTACGTATCTACTACTACTACTAAACGCGTCTATTATTCTACTATTTTACGTAATAGTACCTCTAAATAAAGACTATATTTAGAGTACTATTTATAATTACCTATTAGGTTGTTTTATAAGCGTACGCTACGCTATAACTACCTATAGAGTTAACTATTCTACTATTAATTATAGACTTAAAGAAACACCTCTATAAGCTAGTATACTATATAGTAATAGAGCCCTTACTTAGATTAAAGAGGAGGTTATTTATTAAAAGGTTCTAGACCTAGATTTACGTAGTTACTTACTAATATAAGCTATAATTAGAAGCTAGGCTTTATTAATAACTAAGGTACGGAATAGATAAGAGATTAGCTAAAGATAGGTATATAACTTTATTAAGTATTACTTAGGCTTAGAAACACGGCTATTACGGAGGCTATTAAATTAAAGAGCTAAGAATAAGGAGCTAGAGGTTATTATAGAGTAGTTCTAGCTCTTTTAGAATATAATAGCCTTCTATAGAATTATATAATATAATATTTATAACTTTAACGAGAGTAGATTTAGGCTTAGATACTATAAGAATACTATAGTTATTACTACTATAGAGCGTAGGTAACAACTTAAGAACTTAGTTTCTAATTTAAGGTAGTAGTAGACTATTATTACCTATATTAATATAGAAGGCTAGTTAGTACCTCTATATATTATCTTCTTTAGTAAGGAAATAAATACAGCCTAGTTTAAATACCTACTAATAAATTAGAAGCTTAGAGTTAGTCCTAAAGGCTAGACTTCCTATAATTATAGAATAGTATAGATTTAGTACTTTAATAACTATACTAAGTATAGAAACATTAGTTAGAAGAGGCTCTTAATTCTAGATAGCTATAGTAGCTATATAATACTAGAGTTTAAGTTATTCTATAAGGAATAAGATATTATTACCCTCTATATACTTATATACTCTTTTTATTTATTATAGCCTTTAGATATTAGCTATTTTAGTCTATTAAAGAAGGTATATTTAGCTAGAATCTAAAGGCTTAGTATAGTCTAGTATTACTTCCTAATTAAGGAAGACTTCTTACCTTAGCTTAAGCCTACCTATAAGGCTATATTTACTTCTTAGAATATTAAGGTAGCCTTTAGAGGCTTAGACTTATTACTACTAGATCTATAGACTATGTTATCTAAGCTAATACTATATTGTAAAATACTAACTCTACTACTACTACCTTCTTTATTAAATATATAGAATACCCCTTAGAATCTAAGGTAGATTAAGAGATAAACTAGTAATATTAAGGCTAGGGTTATTAGATATTAAAATAGCCTACTAACCTTAATAATTCAGCTAGTAGATAGGCTATTAAAAGGGTTAAAAAGGTTATAGACTACTATAATACTACTATAGGCTA
Organism: Mycosphaerella arachidis; assembly: GCA_001297265.1. Taxonomy (NCBI): domain Eukaryota; kingdom Fungi; phylum Ascomycota; class Dothideomycetes; order Mycosphaerellales; family Mycosphaerellaceae; genus Mycosphaerella; species Mycosphaerella arachidis. The sequence goes on from LIHB01000072.1 coordinate 136,522, forward strand.
AACATAATAATGTAAAGGCTATTATTAAGGAATTATAGTCTTATAGAGCTCTAAGGAAGAAGATTAAGCTTATACTTAGTATTAATACTAATAAATTAGTACTTAGAGATAATTAATAAGTATAGGCTCTATAGGTAATAGAGTTAGTTAGTTAGATTAAGAAATAGCTAAAAGCTAAACTAACCTATAGTAAGTATAGTATTTAAGGTTATAACTTAAGAAGCTATTAATTAGATAGAGTAACTTCTAAGTAATTAATTAATCTAACTTTAAGGTAGTTCTAATACCTATAGTGTAAGAAATTAATAATTAAAGTTATCTACCTTATAAACTTAATATATAGACTTACTAATGCACTAACTTATTAAACACGTTAGTTATTAGTAGTAGTAGTAATGTTACTTTGCGTCGTAAAATGGATAAGGCGAGGAATTCGTTAGTTAGGGAGCGGACATTACGGGACGATAATAATAATGATGTATCATTGTTAATGAAGTCCTCGCTGTTAGCAATGGTCGTGGATTCAATAAGTGTAGGCTGCATAGAAACTATTCTTATCGCGTGCACGAGAGCTTAAACTCTAGCGCGGCCGTAATTTACTGCTGCAGCGTGACTTTCATCGAGACTCATTCGGCTAAGCTTAATCATGATTGCGTGGTTTATGTGCTTGTTCCATTCGGCGCCGAATTTACTGAGAGGTACGAGTTCGGGCAGGCGAGGGAGCTAGTCGACGATTCGTTCGAACTTTTCGCCGAGAGATATACTCGCTAAGACGCTGGGGCCGAGGTCAGTTTGCGCGACAGTCAACCAGCCTCGGAGGATGGCCGCTTCGTTGCGGGTTCGGCGAACTAATAAGGTGGCGAAGAACTAGTAGACGATGTGGTATATTAGGGCTGGGTAGGCCAAGGGTCGAACATGGTTGCAGTATAGACCAGACAAGGTGGGCTAGGTGAAGATGAAGAGTGCATGAACGAAAGAGGCGTTGCGATCGAAGCTGAACGCGTTGTTGCTCGGACATAGCGAAGCGAATGCGTTGTCGAACTAGTTCATGTCGCTAATCTGTATAGATTCTGATGTCTTGTGCAGGCGAGCAGTGGACCCCAGCAAGAATGCCAGCAGCGGCTTGAGACGCAGCTCGGAGGCCAGGATCGCGTGTGCGAGCTCGGAACGCAAGGACAGCAAGTCAGTGACGAGGGCGTCGTCGATGCTGGGATTGCTGCGTCGCTTGGGCACGCTCGCCGTAGGGCATCGGTGGTCGTGGAGCTTGTAGAGCAGAGTGCTGGGCTTGTTAGTAATGCCGGGATTCATGCCCGCTGGCTGGACGTATGCGATCATCTGCTCCACCTCGCGATACGCCACAGCCTGAAGGCCGTGTCGCTGAAACAATTGCTCGGTCGACTGGAGCTAAGGAAGCATGGGCACCACCATGGCATCTGCCGAGAGGAGCATTTCCGCCGGGAGAAGGCTTCCGCCGGCGTCGGCAGGCACGTCGTACGAGCAAGAGCATAGCGGTAGGGGCGACTGAGCTCAACCTGCAGGATGTCGGCTCGGAGAAGAGCAGCGCACCAGCCGCGGAGATGTATGCGATGGCGAGGATGAAAGCCGAGCTCGGCAGCAGGACTCTCCTCGATGAACTCGGCAGCTATGGAGGTCTCACGAGCCGTAGCCAGAGAGCGAGGGCGAGACTGGCCAAAAGCCAGACGGGAACGGAAGCGACGATGGGCGCGTATGGCATGGGCAGGGACGCATGACCGGAGAATGACATTAACCGCCATGTAAGCCAGAGGAAGAACGACCGCTGCCGCCATTGCCAACATCCAACCTATGTCTGCCATGACGATGAGGACCAAGACTGTCCAGCATAAGGCCTCGGTCCAATACCGATGATAATGCATGCCGATCCATGTTAATCCGGAGGTAAAGTGCAGCAGGTAGAGTAGAAAGAGGCCCCAGTTGTCGACCCATTCCGGTAGCGAGCAGACAGTCGAGATGGTGATGACAATCAACACGAGGAGCGATGCGATGCACCATATCAGCTGTGCGAGGGAAAGGTCAATCATGCTGCGGAGGTTACTAATTGCCAGCCAGTAGTGGCGGTCGGGCGGCTTCTTCTATAGCGAGGCCAAGTCTGCTAAAGCGTGTGCGGCATGGTGCAGGACGATGGACCACCGTCGGCAGCCATGGTCAGCTATTATTTGCTCTAATACAGCACGTTTGTTGCATGTATTTACCGATGCGATTGATAAGACAAAGAAGGGATGGAAGGAACGCGACGCGCACGGGCACGCGCCGGCGCTAGACTAGCGCAGTGCACTACCAAGGTAAGCTCGACCACGCTTCCGGACATTTCTATCGTCCTCCTTCTTCATCCTCCTTCCTCGCCTTAATACTCCACATCCTCAGCGCCTTCACCACTAACCTGAAACTTTGCAACCTACCTCTCTACCCATGCAACAACGTCCCCATGCCCTAGCTCCAAAGCCGTAACATCCTGCTTCAACACCGCGACTTCGTTCTGCAGCTCTCGGACCTGCTGCAGGAGATGCTGCTCGCGCGTCTCCATAGCGGCGAGTTGGTTTCTAAGTGTAGTGTTTTGGCCTTTAAGGCTTGGCGCTAAAGTGCGAGTTGGGGTTGGAATTGCGTAGGACTTGGTTTCTTCGTCGACAGTGGCGTTGGAAGAGGACGGTTTTGGTAGGCGATGAGGTTTGGAAGGTGCGGATGGAGGGTGTTCTAGCGTCGACAGAGATCCCTCTTGGGGCGATGGTGTGGTTTGTATGCTGGGCTCGTTGCGGAAGGCTTGTTGCTGCTGACGATCGGGTAGAAGTTGGCGCTGGGTCTGATCGTGGTCACGCTTGCGCTATAAGTTATGAGATTTCCTTTCCGCACTAGGATCATTGTCTTTCTGTGGAAGTACCGCTGGCGTGCGTAATGCGTCTACCTCTCCCTAGCTAGCTAATGATCGCGCTGTCGCCCTAGCTCGCGGCTGCGATGCCTTGGGCTGTTTTTGCTACTAGGAGAATACTTTGGATGGCTAATATCGATCACGATCGACTAAAGGTGCGATTAGGTGCTCCGCTTCCCATCGAACATTGCTAACCTAACCGTCGTCGGAGCAGTCGTAGCTGAGCACTGCTAAATGGTCGGAGTTAATATACTTCGTAACTTGGTTCTCGAAGTTGTTACGCGCAATCTTCTTCCTTGAGATCTCGTAAGGTGCCCTCTCTAACTAGATGAAAATGTCCGCAAGTTAGACCAGCTTACTAGTCGCAGAGGATGTAATCCGTACTAACTCGCCCTACTTATTATCGGTTAATGCAACTTCGCCGGTAAGACCGTAGTCTAGGTAGAAGTTGCCGATGACGAACTAGTCGTAAGCAGTTCTCGAAGACATAGTACCTACCTTGGGCGTTTTACTAACGCCATGAACTTAATCTAACTTTTATATACGACAGCAAAGAGGCAGCAAGTTTGCTGCAGACCAAATGTTACTTACAGGCACAAAGGCTTAGGCTAGTCTCGAAGATTCCTCCCATCTGCTGAATCTCGACCGAAGACCGTTTGACCCTTCTACAGTCGCCATTCTAGTGCACTCTACTATCTTCGCACAGGGCACAAGATCTTATGACGCAAGCCGGTCTATGTCTACATATAGTAGTCCACGCTGGATCACGTCTACTTCCAGGCTCGCCAAGGGCTTTCCTAAGAAGCGATGGAACAAAGGGGCACGAGAATAATGGTATTGTCTTCTGCGCAGTGGGATGTGTTCGCTCGCCACATACAGGTTACTCTCAAGTAACGAGCTCGAATGCCACATCGGGCTGCAATACAATACAAGGAGTCTACGACTGTCTCGTCCCGTCCCCTTTACGGACTACAGAACTTAAGACTTAGTGCTTAGAACAAGCGGCAGGGCATCGTGCTCTGCTACATCTGGATTGCACTCTTTGTTCGCTTTGCTTACTCCAACCGCTTAATGAGCAACCTACTCGGTCTAGTATGAGAATATGCCGCATTATAAAGCGCTATTAACGTGCACCACCTGGTTCACCCTTACAGTACCGCGCGATTCATTACATGGTACTAACTCGTCTACCGACGGCGTCTTCCAGTCAGGTGGTCTGGTGAATCGGTCTTTACTACTATGGGCGTACAGTTACACTGAACGGATGCAGATTGCACTGTTCAACCGATTCTCGCCAGTACGACGAGAACGGTCATCTAGAGCGCCGCAGTCGAGGACCACGTACACAGACGCATAACTACGAGTAACTTACCCTCGCGGCTCCCTCTCGACTGGTGAAGGGCTCTTTAATGATATCTAGACTCTTCCTGCCTGTACTCCCCAAACGGCAAACAGACTTGTGAGTAATATCTGCGTGCACGACATGTAACAACTTGATGCTTGTTGACTCAATTATGGCTCACTCGCACCTTCCATCTCAGGTAGCAGATGCGACAAAGATCTCAACCGCTCTGGGATCACGCTGCATTGTATTACGAATGAAGCTGGTAAAGACTACTAGGTCAGCGACTGCTCCAGGTTCAGCATCTGCTCGGCAAACCACACCTGCTAAGCATACTATCGGGCTGCTGTTAGATCTGCTGCCCTCTCCTCGGCGTTGTATAAGAAGATACTTCTTCTACATTAACCAAAGAAAGAAGTTCGTGCTCGTTGTTATCTACAGCACATCAATGCTACCGGCATGACGACTAGAGAAGCCTTTGTAAGGGAGACCGGACAAAGCGCATTGTCCGACAACAAGTTATAGCGAGATTGAAGCACTTGGTTAATGAGTTCCTATCTATAAGTAAGTGACAGTGCCCTCATATACACGTTGTGTCAAGATGTACACGTGGCTGCTTGCGCAAGCATGTAGGTTAACGGAGGTAAGTAAGTACCCAAGAGGGCCCTAGCGAACTCTAATTGCGGGAGTAAGAGGACATATCGTACTTAATACTAGTACTTTTACTTAGCTAGAACCCGCCGTATAGCTAGCTATACTCTATTAATACCTCGGAATAAGTTTAGCTTCGACTTCGGCTCTACTAGACATCGGCAGGCATCACGCTGCGCTGGAAGTTGTCATGAAAGGAATGCTCACAAATCAGGTACTGCTAGAATAGCAGCTGCAAGGTGCCCTTAAGAAAATGTCTCTTACGACCAGATCTAGCGACACAATGTAAAAACCTTGTCTACGACGACATGCGGATGTAAACTTCGATTCGTCCATTATGCCGACCTCGAGAAGTGGGCTGCTTTCAGACGAACGAGAGTCCGGTCTGTTCCCATAGAGATGTTACTACCGCATTTAGCAAGCTCGTAGCAGTGCAAGACATGTCTCCCTGACCAGGCGGTATAGGCTCTCCCGAACTTGATATTAAGGTACACTCTAGCCCATGCACCAGTCGATGAGTGAAGGCTCTACGATACTGGAGCGAAAGCATTGTCCTCGACTGCAAGAAAGATTTGATAACTTGCCCGATCCTGGACGCTTCGGATGCCTCAGCTTAAAGCATTCTCGTCGACATCTCTTGCAGGTTGTCCTTCGGGCCTGGGACGCCCGTCCAAGTGCCTAGAATACCCTAGCAATATGCGCAGAGCGAGAGGGCTATTGAGAGCATTACCCGGCGACTTGCACGCTTGTTGCATCGCCGTCATCATACCAACCATGGCAGTCGACTCAGTTCAAACGTTACCTATCCTTCCTGAAGATGTCCGAACCATAGCATCTACACGAGACTAATAGCAACCCCATGGCTCTTCCCACTCAATCACCATGCTGCCCTCCATCGCCACAAATCCTCCAGCCGCCAGAGCTGCCCTCAACGCCACAACCTCCACCACCTCCTCCCCGCAACTAGCGCTCCACAGCCCGTCCACGCCCCACTAAACGAGCCCACGCCCAAACCCACACACACATCATCCCCAGATCCCCATCCCCAGATCCCCATCGCCGCCTCACGAACACTACTCCACCATCCCAAACTCAGCGTAGCCCACGCCTACACCTACACCATCCCCTGATGCCCATCCCCGCCTCACCAACGCCACCCCAACGACCCAGATTCAGCATCGCCCACGCGCATCACCGCTAGGCCGAATCACAAAAGTAAGCTTCCTCACCCCTCCTCCACCCGGACTGCAGCTACACAAGTATCAACAGAAACTACCACTCTTGCCACAATTCGCTGCTACAGCGGCAGCGGCTGCGACCGTTGTACGCAGCGCAGCCACTGCGAGGAAAGTTGGCACAAGCCGCATGCGTAAGAGGGTAGGGAGCAATATCACCTACCTGATGTTATCGCCCATCATAATCAGCGTGTGGTACGAGCGGTACGACGTCGAGGGTAGGGATTATGAGAAGGAAGGCGAGAGGAAAGAGACTTCCGACAAACCTACCGCTACGACTAAGGGTCCGGGATAAGTGGAGGAAACGGTTTGCGTGGATTTGACCCCAGTAATCAAGCGTTGAATTACCGAGATGTTTACTCATCGAATGGATTTATCGTACCGTCACACCCACCAATCTGCCAGAGATTAACTGGATCTATCATGTACACATTGTATGCTTCGAAAGTCCTGTTGAAGTCCTTCTTCGTGTAGCGAAAGGTCTCAGTACTGTCCATGACCTCCATCAACCCATTGGCGATTCCCTGAATCGCCTGTATCGTTCGTTGCTTTCATTAGTCGTTCCTTCGTTGGTTCGTTCATTCGTTCGTTGCGCCTATAAAGCACTAGTGGACAGCGCGCACAAGTCGTGAATCCATCCCATCGTTTGCATTGATTGCACCGCGTCGTGACCACATCCTACGCAAAGGTTAATAAAATCTCGAGCGGTAGCTTTGCGCCCGGCTCAACTCGTTCTGCATGGCTGTGATCCAGTAATGTTGCGTGGCTTCGATGATCTCGATCGTAAGCTTCGTCTTCTTCTTCTAGGCTGCCTTAAGCTTACACTGTTGCGTAAGTGCTTGGTCGTAGGCCGCCTTGTAATGCTTGCGAGTTAATGGCTCTAACGTTTCCATCAAGCTAAGTATGCATTGACGAGCTGTTTCCAAGTTGCGAATTTTGTTCGCGTGCTTATCTCTTTCGCCTTTGCGCTGCTCTTGTGTCTCGCCATCCTTTAGGCGAACGAGATTGCGTCGCAGTCAAGCAGCTACGGAGAGACGGTCGAGTATCTCGTCGAGATGAGTATCGAATCGGTCCAGCAGCGCGGCGTAATCGGGCATCTTCGCGGAAGCCGTACTTAGGACGTCGAGCATCGTCATAATGCGGCGTGCAGGACTCGATAGAGAGCACGGAGTTGCCTGTAAGGGGACATCGCATGCAGTATAGTCCACCCAAGCTGCAGGAGCGATGAGCTCAAGCTCGGTGAGTGGCTCGGCTGCTGTCTTCAACAGCACAATAGTCGCGCCTATGCGAGCTGTGAGACCCATGATCGAGGGTCCTGGCAAGGGCGAGGTGGCTATGTTGAGCTCTGCCGAGCTGGTGTGATTGTCGTCCTCTTTTTTCTAGCGGTCTTGCAGGAAGGAGAAACTGGCATTACTCGCGATGCGCATCGATTCCTCCTGCTCGGTAGTGTCGGCCTCCCAGATCGAGCCCCAGGCGGCTACCGTCCGGCCTCACGACAAAAAGAGCGTGGAAGGCAAGTGTTTTCGGGCCATCGTCATTGTCATCGCTGGCAGATTGGCCAAGATAATGTAGGCAGAAGATGCAGTTTCGGCCTAAGTTACAGGTTTGCCAGGTTCAGGCGGCGCGGTCGGACAACCCAGCCACAGCGTTGGCTAGGCAAATGGTGCAGTTGTCATCCGCTGCCAGATGGCGCTGTTGTCATCGTTGTATCGTTGTCATCGTTGTTATCGTTGTGGGATCGTTGTGTAATCGTTGTCATCGTTGTGTAATCGTTGTTATCGTTGTGTAATCGTTGTTATCGTTATGTAATCGTTGTCATCGTTGTAATCGTTGTATAATCGTTGTTATCGTTGTATAATCGTTGTTATCGTTGTAATCGTTGTGTTATCGTTGTAATCGTTGTGTTATCGTTGTAATCGTTATGTTATCGTTGTCATCGTTGTCATCGTTGTGTCATCGTTGTCATCGTTGTCATCGTTGTCATCGTTGTCATCGTTGTCATCGTTGTCATCGTTGTCATCGTTGTCATCGTTGTCATCGTTGTCA
>LIHB01000073.1:0-59332 GCA_001297265.1 Mycosphaerella arachidis
GGACCGGTAAATACCCCTACTTACGTAAGCACCGCTCTATACTACTACAACTCGGATAGGCCTACATAGGGTAGTTAGTAGACATTAATATATATAGGTATAGTCTAAGCTATCGATACTAGTTCTAGAGTCCTAGTATCTAGGGTATAGCCGGTCTTAGCTATCGGTATCGGCTAGCTAGTAAAGTCCTAGCTAGCTTATAGAGTATACGTAGATATCTAGATATTCTAAGGATTATCGTCGTTATTATAGGGTTTATATCCTTCGTCGTCTTCTAAAATATAAGCGTATCGAACTTACTACGAGTATATTAACGAGAATAGTTCCTCCTCCTATAGGGTATTATCTCCCTCGTTATTATCTTCGCTACCTAAGGTATCTATTCTTTCCGGTCGAGTAGTATCTCCTATTTAGCTCTTATAACTACCTCTCCTATTATTAGGAAGGGTTTCTCTATCTTTCTATATCTTAATTAGTAGAAAGTAGTTATACTATACGTTACTATAGTATATACGGAGTTACTTAAGGGAAATATAAAATTATTCTTCTCGTTCTTACTAATATTATAGCTATAGGTATATTTAATCTCTCTATTCTCGGGCGTTATTAGGTTATCTAGGAAACCTAGAACGCTATTTCTACTAGAGTTAGGGACGTTCTCTTTTAATATAATAGCTTATTTTAGTATTTAGTCTAATAGTAGTAGGAATTAGCGGAAAATGTACGCTTTATTAATCGTTAGAAGTTTTGTATCGATTATTTTCCCGCGTTCGTTATCTATAGCTTTACGGACGAAGTCGTACTCGAGCGCCTTAATATCTCGTTAGTATTACGCGTAATAAGGTATACGTAGAATCTTATACTATAATATTCTCTATTTTACGCCTATAGAGGAGGTACCGTTAAAGATTACGCTATACTTATATCTTTCTCGCCTCTTTAACCTTCTCGTTTCGCCGCTTATATACTAAGGTATTAAAATATAATATTAAAGTATAATTACTTTTATATATCGTATAGTACTTAAATAAAACGTTATTTAAACCCGATCCGGGCCTCTACGCTAGCTTTTACCGTTATTTAAAGGGTACATTAAAATAAAGTTAAGTTTCTCTTTCTCTTTAGTTATTTACTTACTAATAAGTCCTAGCTACTTAATATAACAACTATAACTATAGTACTACTTCCTTAGCTAGTACTTAACGTCTTAATAGTCTTTTTACTTTGTAAGCCTTATATCTTAGTATCTACTACGGCTAGTAGTTAAGGGTACTACGATCTCGATAAGTATAAGAGCTAGCTTTAGGAATCCTATAGATACTATTAGCTCCTTATAGCTTAACTAGTAGACTAAGCCTTACCGTTAGATATAGTACGACTTCTTATACTATATAGTCTCTACGGTCTTAAAAGTACTAGCGCTCCTCGTAAAAGCTATAAGTCCGGTAAAATTAATTATAATTAATATAGTATATTATAGTCGAGTCTTTCCTAGAAGTAGCAAAATACTTATAAGGTCCTTACTACTACTAACTAGCTTATATAGACATAGTATAAAGATAGGAGTAAAGGTAGTTCTAAGTATAAAGGTAGTTATAAGTATAAAGATATTACTACTCTACTCCTATATAAGTATATCTTTATTCTTTATACTTAAGATTATATTACCGACATTTATATAGTACCTCTACTCTATCTTTTTATACATTCCTAATTTATATACTTTACCTCGTCTATCTAGTTTACGCCTTACGGCAAGGATCCTACTCGTACGATAATATTAAGTCTACGCTAAAATAACTACTCTACCGACTAAGTAGTATTCCGCGAGACGATGTACATTTTAGACTAAGACTTAAGCCTATTAGAGGCCGTCCTAGAATATAGTACTATAAAGGTTCTAGGCCCCGGTAATCCGATCGTAGTAAGCTCTCGACTAGCTAAAGCCCGTCTAACTAAGCTATAGAAGAGCTTAAATACTATAACCGCTATTGTACGCTTTCTTAAGACGTAATAGTACGCCGCTAAGTCTTACTATTATCTACGATCGCCTATAAGTACTTTAATTTCTATATCGGGTACAATAGCGATAATACGCTATCCGACGTCGACCTAGGGACTCTATTATTGCTCTTCTTAGGGGTATAGAGCTAGGCGTATATAGCTCTACTACTACTATAATATAGTAGATCCGCGCCTTACTTACTCGTAGCTCTAGTTACTCTACTTTAAACAACCTAATAAGTAGTATACTCGCTAAGTCTACTCTGTTTCCGTTAGCTCTACCGACGCTATAGACATCCGGCTTAGTACTACTAAGTCCTTATTAGGCGTAGCGTTAGTAGAATAGGAATTACGCGCTATATCTAATATCCTTGCTACCGATACTCGCTAATATAAGGCGATCTAGGATGTCTTAGGTAATAGATAACTTATTAGCTAGTAGTAGAAGGAGTCTAAATAGCTCCGATAGCTCTAGGTAACTTAGAAAGACCTTACTAGCTAGGAGCGTACGCTAATATATAAGCCGTAGAAGTACGAGGCGAGCTAATATAATTAGATTAATTAGTAGGTAAAGACTATAGCCTTATTATATAGCGGATGTAAGTAAATAACGAGCTTACTTATAATTACCTATGTACTTGTCCTTATTATTACTATCTATAAGTAAGTAAGCGTACCCTTATATACTCTTTATATTAAGATCTACGTATAAGTATCGATTTATAAGGAGCGTAAGTAAATACTATAGAACCTACTAGTAAACCTTATTAGGTAGATAAATCCTATATATTATACTACTACCTTCGGGTAGCGACGGCTAAATCTAATAAAGACTATTAAGAGCCTTAAAGATACGCGGTAGGGTCCTTAGCGTAAGCTGTAGTAAGCTAAGGACATTACGGTTAAGGCTAAGACGGCGGCTAGGGTATTAAGCGAGAAAGCTACGGCGCTAATCTAGAAAATCGATAATCTATAGATATATTACGATACCCTCGAAGCCTTATTTAAGTACTTCCGAGACATCCTCTATACCTAAGCCCTTAAGGCTACTACTACTCGGGCGCTACCCTTCTTCCTCTACCGTTATACTACCCTAGTACCTAGATCCTAACGGCTTAAAGCTTCTTCGTAATTAGAGCGTTATAAGCCTACTTCTTACGATAAAAGAGTTACAGACATTACAAACTACGTAGAGCGAATGTAATACTATCCTTCCTACTAACGACAGCGGATTCGCTATTAGAAAGGAAGCTAGGCATTAAAGCGATAACTAAGAAGAAGGCTACGACATTTCGGCCTCTAGGAATAACTAAAGGGGAACAGATAAAGATGCAGATGGATCTTCTCTCTCGTGTTATTATTAGAGTTCCTTAACCTCGCATATGCGGACGCCGCAGCGCTGCAGGCCACTCATTGCCTCTGCCACGATACGGCATGCAAGATGCTGCGGGATTGATGATCAGAGAGGAATCTGCAGTGCAATATGAAGGAGTATCCCCAAGGAGGGTCGGTACTTCCACGATACTCGCTGCCTAAAGTTCGATACTATCTCCATGGGATCTCACAGCAGGTATCATAGTCTGATTTTGATATAGTCACCATTTGATCTTAATCTCGCCGGCGATCCGTTGTAGCAAGGCGGCTTATGAGGTCTTCGAGCTTCGTTAGCGCGGCAAGCAGACTCGCTAGCTGCGCCTGCACTACGACTTCCCTGTGTCGACGAGTCCTTAGTTCCTGCTCCTCCTCAAACCGCATGCTGCGGACTATGTTCTTCAGCCCTGGCCTAAAGGCCCTTTCCGGGATTTGACGTGCTTTAGCGAGTCCTCGAAGCTCGCTGCTGCACAGTCGAACGCGAACAGTAGCTGCAGATAGGTGCTGATCGTAGTGCTGGCTGTAGCTTCAGGGTCACGGTTGAGAGCTGGGTTAACAGCATCGTAGAAAGGCACTGTCACAACATCGGGCAGACTATGGCAACAGGAGATGTCGTTAAGGGCCATCCCAAGCCGCGATGAAGTATCTGCAGCGTTCTCCGAGGCCTCTATGGTCTCGTTGTGAAGAGGCCGGTCGAAAGCGTTCAGGTGTTGCCCGATGTAAGAGTTTCCCTCGACTGCATAGGATACTGTGAGACCAGCACTGTTCTGGGCTGCAAGACCGAAAATTACACGGGCCGTGAATAGTGTCAAGGCACATTAGTCTACACGCTGCCAAGTCTGCGATTGAGATTCCTAGTCCTCAGGAGCTGGCAGAATGGTTCTCGCGGTCCAATCCGCCTTATGGGGTCGCCTGATTGTAGGAGAACGAGGTAGGAGAAAGGTTTCTACAGACTGCTTCTGTCAGCGCCGCAGCATACTCATCGGCAGTCGTCCCATAGATCCTTCCTTTGCTTCCTCTGACCACACAGCTCTTCTACTTGTATTTAATGAGAGGCAGAGGGGATGTTCCCATACAACCTCTCTGATCACCCTTGCTACCAGCTGCACGACGCCTTGAGCAGCGTGTCTCCTGAGCGTCAAACGAACATTCGCCTAGAAGTCCGGTTCCAGAACGCAGACGAAATCTTCACGCAAACCGCCAACCGCGATGCGTTTGCTCTGTTTGTAACATGGATTAGTGATACTGCGCGAGCGTGCACATCCTACCGCAGCGAGGACTCAGGTACCGAGGCGTCATGCTTCCGCGGTGGCCTGAAGATCACTAAACCCCCCCCCCCCCTCCGGGCTTGAGGAACATGGTTCGCAGGACGGCTTTCTGCATGTAGATAAATGACCCTATCGACTTGAGTGGTCTTTGGGTGCGCAAGAGAAAGTCTCATAGGCTCGTGTCTTGGGCTCCAAAGGTCGAAAGACGATGCCCTCGTCGCTTGTGTCGCAATAGCTCAAGGGCTGGATGCCGCTCCCTCAGGAGAAGAATATGGCTGAGCTTTAACAGAAACCCTCGACATAGTAGGCAAAGAGTGTGCAGGACGGGAAATGATCGGATTTTGAAGAGGCTAGCACGTACATCTACTACTGTGCGAGAGACTCGAACACAGCTCGACCTATGTGGAGACAGCAAAGCAGCAATCGTGTTCCACACTAAATAGTGCGCTCTCTATGTGCTCGATTCAAGGGAGGGCTTGGGTCAGTTTCGCGTGAAAAGTCGACGCTATAACGCACCTGCATGGGGCTGGTGAATATTTCATGCGACAGGTCTTCCTCCCTTTCTTCGTTGCTTAAGGCGCTACCCTTGAATGACCTCCGAAGCAGCATAGCCCTGACTGATTCGAGCTCTAGCTCGAGCCACTACCTAGTACCGGATTATGTACCCTTGGGAACATCAGTTCACCTGGCGTCACCTAAGAATATATATCTCTATGAACTTCGACTTGTTGTGTGATTATCTCTATCACCGCTCCGGCCAAGAACATTGGTGTATGATTCTTATGACAACCTCTGTGCACGACCAACGGGTAACGGGGAGGGATTCTGGGTCAATACCAGAGTTTGAGTCGGGGCTATAATTTGGGTTCACATAACTACTAGGATCAGAATTTGAGTTGGAACTATGCCCGACTGCCGTGGACTTCCTAGGCCCTCGTGCGAATCATACCACTGTACTAGGTCCGACCTCGACCTCCTGATCACCTTTCCTGGCACGATACATCGGACTAGTTGACTGTATCATGATGATCTACACGGCAAGGAGATCGACGCAAGAGCCACAGACGTCTAGATGCTGCTACCGTGGCAAGAGAGCGGGCCGGTCCTACCGCGAGGAGTTCGAGAACCGTATAACTTGGCTGCGCGAGATATCAGCCTGTATCGAGCAATAGGTACCCCTTCACGAATACTTCGCACGCTTCGTGCTAGTCTATCGCTATGGGATTTGGTTGAAAATCATCGCCCTGAGTTGGAAATATGTTCATACTCCATGGTTCTTGTCTGCTCGACGCGGAGCATTAGGCAATGATGAATGGATACAAATCTATTTGGGACTTTTGATTTCAGTCGCCGTACCCACCTGACGCAGATCTGCCACATCCTACGGTGACTAGACAGGATCTTGGCGCCAGTGCAGCGCTACTCGAGGACAGGTCTACCCGAGGACATCACCCTATCGGGAAGGATGCAGAGGACTAAAGACCTTCTTGCAGCGTTTCGTTTCATAAAGCTGTGGACAGATGACTACGTTGCCGTGTGCGTCCACGACTTACAGCCTGTCCCGACGCGACTAGCCATTTTACTGCACTCGTACCTCTCATTCCCCTCAGATTGGCCGGCTGAGGCGAAGTAGCAGGGTCGTACACTACTTTCTAACATAGCAGCGATGTCATTTGTCGACTGATACCCCAACAAGGTTTCTCATTTAGCAGCAAGGAGCCCACATTGTCAAGATGGAACAGAGCGGGAAGGATTAAGGAGAAGATTGCCTTCGGACGATTCGTGCACTAGACGATTGCTGCAGGTACTGCTCGCAACACTTGGCGCCGAAGCAACGCTAGACTACCGGACTAGATCGCGGCAAGTTGAAGAACAGGTCTCGGCGACTTGTCATCGATATCACTTCCGATCGATGCTCGCGAGGCTGGGCATTAATATAATTACTTCTACTGGCCCTAAAGATCCCGTCACGAACGCATCCATTAGCCTCCACTACATTGCTATGCGCAAAGTAATAGCGCACCTGCAAACAACCTCCTGAAGTCGCAAGGATGTCAGGTAGGGCAGGATACGGTAGCAGCAGATACTTTCAGGGCTGTTGGACGACTACTGGTTGCTCTGCACCGTCTGTGGCTGACAGAGACCCGTAAAGCGCAGGCTTGTTGGGCGAATGCGTTGTCCTGAAGAGCAAGCAGGGCCGCTACTATCTTCGTTTAGGAGACACTTTACTTTGTACTTTAGGAATGGTTCCGTCTTAAGCCCGAGCTTCCAATTCTTACAGCTATTATTCTGTGTAACCCCCCTCTTCGTAGCCTAGGGTACGGACCAGGTATCTAAAGGGATACATTCTGATGCTACAAGTCTTTCCATATAAACAGGTTACTATCTTACAGACATGAAGTCTGCTAGGCACGCTAGCTAAAGAGCTTACTCGTTACATATCCCCTTTAATCCACCCCTTCAATCTCGCCCCAAGTGTTCGAGACCAATGGGATGTAATATTCAATGGTCTTATTAACGTGCCTGCCTAGGGAGATCATCAGTCAGTAAGATCAAACGGCAATAGTGAACTCAGTTAACTGATATCCATCTACAGGTAAGAGACAGTGCCCTTAAGTACAAGTTGCGCCAAGACATACACGTTGCGCAAGCATGTAGGTTGTCGAATGTGAGTGCATGCTAAAGAACGCACGAGCAAAATCTAATTGCGTAAGTGAGTATACGCAGGCCTCTGTTACCTTCGGGTGGCGACGACTAGTCCCAACAGGCAGAGAACAGTAGGTCTGGAAGCATCAATCGTGCTTTCTGTGCCGCACTCGCCCTTTGTCGTTTGGCGAGATCTGATGAGTGCTTCTCGTGTAGCGTTGTTGGTTTCCAATTTTCCGCAGTGCCTGCTACGACAGGATCGAGCGGACACATCTTGTATCCCAACTCAGATAACGCTATAACAGTTGGAAGGCCGAGCTAGTATTTTTTTCATCGCCGAGGATCATTCGCTCCTGATTGTGTGCCACCGAGGGGTGCTAGCGCTCTGCCAAGTGACTTGTGAGTGATACATGAATCTAGTCGTGAGGTCTTCCTGCCTACACGATCCGTCTACATCGCCTTGTCGAATAGGCTGGCCGACTTCCAATCCCGATGCCGTCCAAAACGCCAATTGGCCCGCGGCCGACTAAAACGAGGACGTGCATGCCTACCGCCTTTATAAAAGGCTCCCGCTACAAGATCTACAATCGTCGAGGCTGCTCGTATCGAGCGCCCGAGTCGTACGACGACTATATGAAGAGACAAAGTTTGACTACTGCTACACCGATACGATGGCCTCGATGCTGCTGCGGACCCGTATATTATCTGTTAGCTCACACTCGTGCACGTTCTAGATTTCTGCGGACTTCTAAAACACGTGCCCCTTGAGACCACTACCAAATTAGAGCAACAGGTCGTGTATATACCTTCAACAGGTCGAACTCACATACATTCTACTTCACAGGACTACTTACCTTGGGCTTAGCGACTTTGGTTAGAAGTCTATACATCGGGCCCTGGACCCTCCTCCCTCGTCTCCAGAAGATTCATCCGGATAGGCGCTATGATAGACTGCACTTGGCGAAAAAAGATGTCACTAAGCTCATTTCATTCATCCACGACGGCGAAAGGTATAATCATGCAGATTCCATGCCGCGATAAGGTTTGAGAGGTTCCAGCGAACTCGGAAAGTCTGCCTACTTGGTAGGTGACGGACTAGGACATTCCATTCTACTGCTTGTGTTCGGCCTCTGTATGCTTGCCCGCCACGCCTCGGGTAGTGAAACGGGCCCCGTCGAGCGATTAAGTAGGGAAGGCGTACTGGTAGCAATGCCAAGTATCGGAGGTGGGCTGGTTCGCACCTCGACGCACCGATCATGCTTCACGATAACGTCTCAAGTTGAATCGGATGTTCACTCCCATGTGACTGGTTCGGTCAAAGCAAAAGTCGGCCGACCGAAATGCCTGATGCCAAGATGCAGTGACCAGGCCAGCACATACACAACCTGCCCGCCTTCCTAAGGCAAGCAACGCCACGTCATCTTCAACGTCCCTGCATCACATTAGTATTATGTACGCATCCGTCATGTCGAGCCATGACCGCAACGATGACTCCTCTGCTCTCCATATGTAGGTCTTCGGGACATGGCTGCTGGTTGGGGATCTTGATCAAAGACGGCCGTCGTGCTGGATCGAGCTGCATTAACTATCAGGCGACTCATTAGCAGAGCGCTCAGTATAAGTTCTAGAGCAAAGCAGCTTCTTTTACCGCTTCCGCTTGGATGGCAGGTCTCGATGGACTCTCACACGGGAATGGAGCGCACTGGCCTGGTCTTGAAATAGTCACAGAGTGTGGGAATAAGACGGGCGTTTGTCGCCGCAATCTATCATCCAGCGAATCGTCGCTCCAAGAATCGCCGCCTTGCCTCCTCGCACATCTTCACATTCTTTGCCGGAGGCGCAGCCTCCACATTCTGATATGCTTCGCCATGACATCGCCTTCGTCCGCCCTACAGAGGGACAAAGGCAAGGTTGCGCGCCAAGGTTGCACGCTACTGTGAACGCCTAGCTGTCATGGAACGAAAGAAGACAAAGACTGCATTCTTAGCGACAAAGTTCCCAGGATCTCAGATCCTTGCAGCGAGGAGGGCCGCTACATACTAAAGGAAGGAGTAACTAAGCAGCAATTTGGGTTTTTCCAGAATGTATGCGATGACGCGCCCAGCCGATAGGATCGAGTTCAGAAGGCACTCGATCATATGATTAGATTCAAATCCAAGGAAGGGCATATCGATGCTTGAGATTCGTAGCTCAAACAATTTAGCGATTATGTTCTGAGTCGTGAGCAGGAGCTGTCGAGAATAGGGTGCCTCGCGCCATCATTGATGATTCTCTTAATGCCTGCAGGGTGCACGAGTTCACCGAGACGAAGCAGCGCAGCACAATGCCCTCAGCGGCATTAATTACCTACCTTCGCAACTTGAGGTCTCGATACAATCATGGAAAAGGTTAAGACAAGCGGTCATGAGAGCTCCTCGTCTCCAAAGTCGATAGAACTTGGCCTACCTCTTCGCTTCAACGAGCATTATAGTCTCCTAGACTTCGTAGCCGACACTTGTAGGACTGGCGAAGCCAACACCGCCCTGTAGCAGACCCGAGCGAGCGGATATACCTGGCAAGACCTTTTCGGCACAAACACAACGATAGCTAAGGGCCAATTAGGCCTACTCTTGGATGTACCCAAGAAGCAGCTCAGTGGACAGATGAAACTCGCTTTCGCGATTGTCTTGGCCGATAACAACGAGAGTAATGATCAGGAACGTGTTGTACCCCTCGAGAAGCTGTTGCAGTCCGCCGCAGCATCCATGCAGCCTGACATGGCAGACAGTTCGCCACTTCACGACAAATTGTTGCCGCAGATGCGAATCACGTATCCGGCGACGAAGCTCGCAAAAATGGAGGACCCGGAACAAGAGGTCGTACATCAGATGGGATACGGCAAGATCGAGCAGCCTGGAAAGAGTGCGCAGCTCTCCGTTAGATCCTCGGCAGATTCTGGATTCACAAGCAATGCCATAGTAAGTGAATGCGAGCAAGAGTCGCCAGTAGTGCTTTCGATGGCGCAGCCTCCCTTGATATCTGCTATCGCTCCGGTCCACATCGGCATGTCGACAGCCCCTGCAGACTCTGTTGCGTTAAACTTGCGGGGGTGAACTAGCGAACTCATGAGCCGCACTGGAGTAGCTTGCACTGGTACACCCAGACAGCTTCGTGCTATCTCGAAAGGACTCCTGACGCCTACTACTACGCCTATTGCGCTCTTAGTAGGGAACACGTCGTCCACTACATCTCCATCGTCGTCTGCTCAACAATTACCGAGACCAGTATCACTGATTACACCGCTACTTAACAGGTGGCACGCACAGACTATTCGGCGTCTACTCCCCCCGTTGACGAGCAAAACGGATGGCAGTCTTAGCACGCAGACAACGGTCTCATGAGAGGTGTAGTAACAGAGAACACTTTGTTCAGCGAAATTTACGATGAGCGGGGTCAATCACGCAACAATTGCTCCCGGCTTCACTTGGACAAACCCAGCACCGGCAGAATCGATCTTCGCTTACGACTTGAAACTCAGGGAGCTATGTAGCCTTCCTGAACTCGGAATCCTGTATATCGAACTCTTGGCGAGGATGATATGCCCCTGCTCAATCCTAATGGCACGATATCTAGGCTGAAGAGTCTAGATTCAGAGATAGAAGTGGGCGAAGCTCTTCCGCTCGACGCTCCACCTTTCGGCATTTAGGACTTAGATGGTTGCAGATGCAATAGACCTTCACTAGTAAGCGCTCGGGCGCCCTACCTCTGGATCGACGCATGCAACCAACGCCGTCTCTTCCACTCGGTCGGAGGCGACCACCAGAGGTACGGGTCCTTGCCTCCTGACCGTGCTGATAAAGATTTCGCTCACTCTCCGGCTGTCTCCATGGATGCTATCGATGATAGCGGCGCTCGTTGCGTAACTGTCGAACAAGAGCCTATAGATTCCAGCACAGTCCTTGGACAAATGGGTCCTTCTGTCGGAATGCACGATTCCTCTAGATCCTTACCTCTCTGCCATAGTAGATGAGGATCTAAAAGATCTCAAACGCCTTGTGGAAGACATGCCCATAGACCAAAGCAACGCTACACCATGTAAAAACCACGATGCTAATAGCAGTAACCTTGACGATATAATTTGACAAGACGCGTGCACTCAAGACCACGAACGTGAGAAGAAAATCACTCGAGATGCCGACAACGTGCCACGACACCCGTCCACGATGAAAGGACGACAGGCCGCCTGCAAGGCTTCTTCCGTTCTCGAAGATGCCGGATCCCATGAATCTAGTATAGCTCACAAGGCTTCAATTGTGAGTCTTACAGACGAGCCGCGGCACAACCAGGGGGTGGACACAATGATCGTGGGCCAAAGCCTCTCCGGGAAAAAGCTTTGCAGTCCTTAGCTACGAGACCTTTACGGCGCAGGATGTTCCAAGAGCTGATAAAGCTGCGAGTGAATCAAGGTCTTTGCTCGACGACAATTGGCAGCTTTGCACCTATCTTGTCTAATGTGCCTAGCCCTGAACCCTAAGAAGACTCAAGGACGACGTTCTGCGTGCTACGAAGGCTCTCCCTTTTGCGCCTAAGGCGCATCTTATTAAAACATCCATTCGCCGGCTCCGGCTGTCTTCGCTTCTGTCTTGTATCACGGCCTGCTTTTGGATTACGCGAGCACGGATTACGGTTGTTATTGCGTGACTTTGTCCGTATGCTCTTAACGATGCACCATGTCGGTAACTGTGACTCGCGAGAGTAAGGTCTTGGCTCCCTGACTGTCGTCGTCGCTGTCGTCCTCTCGTCGCGGCTTTGAGTCCACGCGGGTCTGTAGGGTAGACCCTATGCGATTTGTCTAGTTCTGGCTGTCTTTCTTCCAATACCTCTTCTTCTTCCGTCTTGCAATGAGGACACGGTCTTCATTTTGGCACTAACAGTTTCTCCACCTCTCCTACGAATGGCGTGCCTAGCGTCTGTGCCTACACTAAAGCTGCTAAAGCAGGAGCTTGCTGCAGGATATTCTGTTTTAAATACGCGACGAGAATGTCGAGGACAACACCTACGGTCTGCAGCTGCCAACAGTATGCGTATAAAGTCGTTCGACGCTTAAGATCTCCTAAAGTATACTGTACTTCAAATCTCGTCCGTCTTTAGTCTAGAGACCCTCGGGCCTTTCTATGCGCTTGTTAGGATCCTTACATACTCTTATCCGCTTCTTGCGACCGAAGTGTTGCTCGTTCTGGGGTCGGCAGCGATATAGGAAGAGCTTGATGTTGTTGAGATTATGACGGACTCGACACACGTCGCGTAGAGAAGGAATACGACATAGTCGGCGTACTAGACGGCGTATACCGGCGTGGCGCACAAAGGTCTTGGCATTCACATGCTACTAAAGCCGATGTAACGCGCTCGGTAGGAGCTGTTGGCGAAGTCGGTAGTAGACGACAGATGACAAGCAATATCATTATACAGAAAGGTTGCTTACTCGAATCTGCCGAGTGGGCTCAGCGGCACTAAAATGATGATGGCACCGATGAGATATAACGCCCTGGTTCCTGTAGCTTCCTACATGCTGGAACGGGAGTCTCGTCGGCAGTCGTATTCCAGTACTCTTGCGATGGCAGATGAAAGAATAGCCCTCGTGTCTACTCGGGCGCAAACTCCATTGGCGCGAAAACCGCGATTACATGATTAGGCAATGCCTTCTTAACATTCTAACTACTCTTCTCCAGTACTACCTGGGAAAGCTAATCCTGCCTGGTACTCTTAACGAGTGAGCTATGAGGTGGCAGCCTTCGCAGCGTCCATGCGTTGGAGGGAGTAGCTCGCTTGGGCAATGCACTCTCAACCTTTCGCTTCTTCGCTGGCGTTGTCTTTAGCTTTTCCTTGCGTGGATTTGGTCTTTGCACCTTAGGCTCCATCCATTGAACACTCTTGTGCAAGCAATATCGCGTTGCATGCTCGGATTGCTAGGCTCACGCGCCTGTGTAGCCTTTGTGTTGAACTCCAGTTGTTGGTACTATGACATGATCTGGCTGGAATGACTGGGCCGCTGGCTTCTAGCACGTATGCGAAGCATTATGGCGATCACGCAGCCGCCTGGGCTGCTACCTTTCATTAGGTGAGTGAAGCATTCTAGCGATCACTTAGCCGCCAGGAACAACACTCGGTTCACTAGGATGGACGCCTTGGCATTGCACAACTCTTCCCTTCTAGGCTTCGTGAGCCGGTAGAAGCTGGAATGGGCAACAACCAGTCGCTGATTGTTGACGCTTTTTCAGATCTGAGTCGCGGGATTCGACAGTCGAGCGCAGTATACGAGGCCAGTACGACGGAGACGAGTACTGTACGGAGAAGGATATACTACCAGACGCCAAAGTAGATCGTGCCTCGCTCTTAAATCATAAGTGCGGTGCATTCGGTCTAGCAGGCGTCTTTGAGATCAGACAATGACTAGCAGCTCGTCGAGGTGCGGGCAGCACCATGCTATGCGATTCTGCGCAAGACTTGTGCCCAAGCATACCAAGCAATTCCCTCTCTCAACAAAGGACAAGACTACTCAGACCATGATGGACCGGTTCCGGGCGTCATAGAGAAGTCGCGCGCACACAAGGGTGCTCATGATCAAGGCTACTTGTGCTGCGGAAGAGCGCGCTGTATTGTATGTCCCTCTCACTTGCCCGACGTCTTGTGCTTTGGTAGCATGAATATGCCACTGCAGGACTCTATCCACGAGATGAATGACGGCCGTCTACTCCCATTGTGACCCATCAAAGCGCGTAGCAGGAAGGATCTGAACTTTCCCCCGGCTCGACTAAAGCTTCGACGACACAGATATGCCTGTACCGCCAAATGATAACTCAGACGATAATGATCACCGACCTGTTGAATGAAGCGAACTTGACAAAGAATTGGGAGAGGTCTCTGGATCTGATGAAGAAAACAGTCCACTAGTCTTAGGAAACCTCGTCACCGGTAAGAGAAGCCTGCACCGCTTTGCCAAAAAGAAGCAGACCGCACACCTATGACTAGAGGCCGGCACCATGCTCTGCACAAGCCTTGAACGTAAGCAGAAGATGATGCTCTCATCTAGGCACTTAGGCTCGTTGGCCCGGACTACAGTCGCATACTTAAGCAGCACGGAGCTCACGGTACAGTCGATCGAATCCTCTGCATTCGCACCCGTACATCGCGAAGAGACCGTTCGCGAAATTTGAGAGTAAATACCTTAAAACAACCTAGCACTGTTCCTGTGTCTTTCGATGGCGTTAAGCTTAGACCGGACGCCCCTTCCAAGGCCAGGGACTTCAAGCGGACATGGCCAGCCAAGCCTCAGCAACGAAGTAAAGAGCCGGAGGTAAAGATTGAACCACGCGGCAGGACGGAACACGCGGATGGGGCAGGTGCAGATCCAGGCATCAAGGTTGAGGCTAACTAGTCGATGTTAAGGATCCAAGAGAAACCACGTAGCAAGATAGAAGCAGGGGAGGAAGCTTGATCCAAGTGCAAGACGTGGTTACCACCCACTACAATGCATGCCAATGGGAGTCTTTTGTCATTGTCATATACGGAAAGAGTGGATGGCACGGGCTAACGAACACAAGTGTTTGGGTCTCCAAGGTCACGGAAGCGGAGGAATGAAATTCCAATTATGCCCAAGCCTGTCTTCCCAACTATACCTTGTCCTCACTGTCCTCAATCACCAGGCAACTTCCGGCGGTAGATCTCTGCAGCACCGTTCCCTCGCGCGAGCTATCTCGATCGTACATCGAATTCTCCTAGTCTATCGAGCGCTAAGGACTCTGCACCGAGGAGCTTGCGTTGTCTGGCGAAGACTTTGACGTGACTGGAACGCTTCCATGTAGCGGATAGCGACCCACAGTGGCAGTTCCTGGCTTGTGGGAGGCAGCTTGTCTTTGCACCCGTTGGGACTTCAGGGAGTACGAGTCCGGGGACACTCTGCCGCATCGTTACTTTAAAGCCACACTTCTATCATCCCTGTACGGACACGAGAACCTACTATTTCGTACGCATTTATATTGCTGCAACATTCCCGATGAGATCCAGGGTTACACTAACCGCCCAAGTTCTGAGTGGATCGAGTGATATCTAGTTACGGAGCTTACTGATGCCGTGCGACCTATTGTCCAGCACGCTCAAAGCGCGAAAGAAGAATTACGGCAAGTGCTCCAGCGTATCACCCTGGCCGATGTTCGGGAACCACTCCCACAGCGTGAGATCTCCTCATCCCTGTCTGGACCTAGCCGTCTAGTTGGACACAGTCGAACCCAGCTTCATCTGCCCTGGCTCCGCCACCAGATGAACGTACAACTCATGAAGGTCGGCCAAGGGATCCGCTTCGCCTTTGGAAATGGCCATAGCGTAGTGAGTGACGCATTCTGCGAGCACGCTTAGACAGACAGTCAAACAGATCGGTTTCAGAAGCAGAAAGCTCAGCAGACTGCCATTCGAAGCATGGGCGAGCCCTGCGCTACAGTCACGGAGTATCTCTCTACGTTTTTGCGACATTCTCTGCAAGAGCAGAATTAAGCAATCGTGCCTACGAGCCTTGTGGAATATCACAGCTAAGGGGCAGCGACACTGGATAGTAGCGTCACTACACCGACCACGTTACGCTGCAACCTTAATATACCGCGCTTCCTTCAGTAAGACAAACGCCCCAAGAGCCGGACAGGAGTTCTCGAAAGCACAAGTTTCGACCTACACCCAACGAGATGAGCGAAGTGAGCGATCCAGCATAGACAAGAGCTACACAAGTTTCGAAGACTTACGCTTCATGATCCCCCGCCCTGCCGTTAGTAGCATTTGCCCCGCGAAGTGTCGAAGCGATAGCCAATTAAGGGCAATGATTGTAGCCTGGGCAAGGAATGGACTACTGCCAGTACAAGAGCTTAGATTGCTTGGGCAGATGAATGAACAGTAGCTAATGAAGGATATTGCTTACAGCCTGGGCAGTGCATAAATGACTGCCAATACAAGAGCTAAAATTGCTCGGGCAGAGCAATGAACAGCGTTGCTTCGAATACATAGACTCACCTACGTGCGACAGCTTGTGAGAGGCCTAAGGGGGTGACTTAAAGAAAATAGGACATAGGTCCATGTCCGTGCACAAGCTAGTTACCCAGTGGTCTTTCTTCCCTTGCCCCTCGTAGAACAACACAGTTAAGACACACATCAAGTGTTCTTGGCAGTTGATTACAGCGGAAAGTGTCGAGCGAGAGCGGAAGCTGTATGCGTTCACTTCTACTGTGTACGGCTTGAGGTCGTTGCTCGTCTGTCACCATGCGGTGGGTGATCCAACAAGGTCGGATACAGTCTTCAGCTAGGTGCGATCTAAATGGCAAGCATACAGAAGAGGTCGTGTAGCAGGAAAGCCAATCTAGCAATACAAGCCTAGATTAAGTTCTTAACTACATATTTGTTAGAATGGGCAAAAAGCTGGCCGATGCTAGCGATACCCAAATATAGGGGATTATAGATTGTCCGAATACATCGGCATACTCCAGGACATGCTACGTTAGCTGAACTCTCGCGCATTCTGCTTCATGTTTACAGATCCGAAGGCGTGTAGCTCGAAATCGAACGACATAGTCGGCTTCGCTTCCCACCTGGGAACTAAGATATTTGTTCATTGTCGATTCGTCTGCCCATTCCAGAGCTAATGTAGCAATGTAGACTTGATCGACCGACAGGGGCACGTCGGACCCACAGACTATGAAGCTCAAGCGGTAGCCCCAAGGCAACCGATATAACCGACATGTTCGACCACCGATGTTCGCCGCTATCGCGCCATAAAAGGCTCCACAGTAGGCGCTGTCTTCACGTCTAAGGACTTGTGACCTAGTGTACTGTAAGGCAGGGTACCAGCTGCGATTCTGCTGCACGGGTTAGTGCTATAAGGCCGTATCACTCGTTCAACTGACCGACAAAAACTATTGAGACTAGCCGTCGCCATTCGTCAGCAACGAGGGATTGCGTATACTCACTCGCGCCATTAGAGTTTGCTAGTGCACCCTTGGCATTCTCTCACACTCGACGGCTCACATGCTTGCGCGAGCAGCCACGTGTACATATCTGGCGAGCCTGTCACGGTGGCTTGGCCCTAAGCGGATGGTACATGTTTGTCCCAAGACAATGGGAATGCGTCTAGCCAAGGCATGTTCATCAGAGTATTAGCTGCAGTTGTGCCGCGTCAGCCTTGACGACGGAGGTATCGAGTTTATCTGGCCTGAGGCGCACTAGCGTGACTTTGAAGAGACTGTGTGCTGCCTTCGTTGCTGTCGTTCCTGCACTTCTTGCTGGTGGGTAGGCCGGCATAGGTGGATCTTGCCAGCTGGATCTTGTCGGTCTGACATGCTCTGGCAGCAGCTTTGACTTTGATGGTATCAAATGTCTGCTAGGACTGCCACCTCGTCAACACCGTATGTCAAGAGCTAGCTGGATGCTCAAGCTGACGTTACCCGCAGGCGCCGGCAGCAGCATCAGGTACCGGCGACCTTGTACTCTCCAAGTCGACCCGAGCCTCTTAGATGTGGGACGAACACATGATGCATAACTGATGTATTGAGGTAGTATCTACGAGTGAGTGCGAAAGGAAGAAGGTTTGAAGCTACTGGGTTAGGCTGACTAAGCCCGCACGTGCTGCGTATGTCATAACCATGAAGTCGAACAACAACGACAAAATGATTCCCGGTGTCTCCATCCTCGTTCCTTGTGATGGCGCCTTGTGGCTTCCGGCTGGAGCTCGCGTGGTCGAAGAAAATATTTGTCGATGTGCTTGGGCGGCACCTTCGTCTGATGTTCTGCTATCTCGCGCCAAGACTTGCGGCGAGCTTCGCCGATGAGCTTATTGCCCTAGCGGCCCGGGGCGCCGAAGATCGCTACACCTAATTCAACATCACGACTTCGTTGCCCAGGCTTATGAGTACGCGCAGGTCGTCGAGATGGCCCAGCAGCCGGTGCTTTCGCGGAGCCAGTAGGTGAGGTTGGCGACCGCGAGGTAGGCTCTGCGGCATGTACCTTATCCCGCCAAGACGGCCGTATCTGGTGGGAGATTGGCTAAATACTGGGAAGCAGGTACACGGGGGTGGAAAAATCTACAGTTCTAGCACAGTATTTCGCTTTGCGTTGCATCAACACCGACGGCGAAGATGTTTTGCCTGATGTGTTATACATCTTGTCGTTGGTCGAGACGGCACAAGCACAGGCACAAGACGAGCAGTCTCACCTTCGTGTCCAATTGCCGAATACTGCTTACTTCCCATCAACCTCACTCCGCGTCTCTGTAGGCGAACCGACCCTGGAGCACTTTCTGACCTACAGGTATCTATCTCCCCAGAACCTGCTCTTCCCACGTCCAGGCCGTCTCCCTCGGCCTCGGCCTCGACCGCTCTTCTAGCATCCATCCTCCCAGTGGAAGTGATCAGTATAACCCCTCGGCCCTGAGACATGAGTCTTGGGGTGTATCTTACTACGTGCAAGACCTAGAGACTCGCTACTATCGAATTCTTTTACTCCTAGCTATATAGTACTACTACCCCTACGGCTACTCGAGAGGTATACGTCTTCCGAGAGGCCTATTTATCCGCTCTTTTTACTACTAGTACCTTCTCGAACTACATTTTAATTTCTACCTCCGTATCGACGTCGCTAAAAGAATTACTAAGTAGAGTAGCCCTTACATACGTCGTATTTCTACGCCGACGAATACCCGCTTCTCGGCTAGATATATCGGATAATTAAAATCTTCTTACCTATAGTATTATTAGCCTGCAGCATTAGATTAAGTTAGCTTCCTCTACGGGCGTTACGAGAAGTAGGAACTAACCTAGCGATTACTTTCCTATCGGCCTCTAATATAAGAGGTCTTGTTACTTCGAGAACTCGCCGTATATATTAATTCTAAAGCATCCTACTAGTAAGATTATGTCTAAGCTCGGAAAAGTTCATTTAGGCCTTAATAAGTAATGTTCTATCCGCGTAGAGGATCTTTATAAAGGCTCGGGCGTAGGAGTCTAGTATAGGGTCGTTGTCGTTAACTATAGCCGCCTAAACATCCTTATAGAGTGTTTACTAGTTAATCTTAGGATAATAGTAGGCTGCGACATACTATAGTCTTTAGAGGATCGCCGCTAGCGATATAATTCTCCTAAGAACGTATCTTAGTAAAGGATAGAGGACCGTTTACGAGGATACTAGAAAGTAAAAGTTTTAGGCGTTATTAGAGGTTTACTATCTTATGTAGACGCCCGCTAGTCTATCGTATATCTTGTCGTTATATATATTATAGTACATCGGTAGGTACGATAGCTTTATAGCAGTAGCCTCTCGACGGTATATACGGTAAAATGCTACGAAGTAATAGTAAGCTATCGAAGACGAAAAGTAAGGCTACGCCTCTCTAGACCTAGATACTTCGCGCGATCTCGCCTACCGAGCGTTACTTCTAGAGGGAGGATATTAAGTATAAACTTATAAAACGAGTATAAGACTAGATTTCTAACTAACTTA
Source organism: Mycosphaerella arachidis (assembly GCA_001297265.1). NCBI lineage: Eukaryota > Fungi > Ascomycota > Dothideomycetes > Mycosphaerellales > Mycosphaerellaceae > Mycosphaerella > Mycosphaerella arachidis. The sequence goes on from LIHB01000073.1 coordinate 19,797, forward strand.
GGTACATTCTCCCTAGTAATAAAGTTATTACGTTAGCTCTTAACTAGGTAGTAGCGGTATATCGGCGAGGCTTTCTCTACTATCTACTATTAAGGGATACATAGAAGAAGTTTACTTCTCGGGATATAATACTAGAGGGTAGGATAGCTAAGGCCCTAAAGGAGGGTCTATACCCGTACAATATACAAATACGGATACTAATAAATGTAGACTAGATTATCTAATTCCTATTATATACCGACTTGTAGTAGAGCGAGTAGCTACTATAGCTGTACCCTTAGTACATTAGCGGTCTCGCTACCTACGGAGTAGTTTAATAATAAATATACCGCCGCATTCTACCGACCTTAACGGTAATTAATAGATTTATAGGTAGAGGATCCTAATCTACGAGACATCTTACGACTTCCTTAGTATAGTAGTTATAGGCGATACCTTCTACGTTACTTAAGTCTAAGCTTACTACCGCCTTCGGGCGAAGCCTAGGGACTCGAAGGTTAACGGTACTAAATTTCTTTAGGATAGTCTAGTCCTATAAGGGAATAGTAACAAAGGCGAGTCTTAGATCTAACAAGACCGGTCGCTATAGAGTTAGCGTTTAGGTTAGCTAGAAAACGTCTATATAACTATCGTACAATATTGTTTAGTAAGTAGAGTAGAATATACCGCGGAAAAGTTGTCGGATTCGATTATTCTACGATATAGTAATGTTACTACTTAGGGTACAGCCTTATATTAAGGTCGTACTACCGACCTATAAAGCTAAGTAGGCGAAGAGTATAGGCTTTAGGTAGATGCTAATACTAAGGAGAGTAACGATATAGAAGGATAAATAATATACGGCGGGATTACTATCGTTTAGTAGCTTAGTAAGAAGTTACGGTCGTTCTTACATTCGGTTTAACGACATAAGGAAGCTATACGCTCCTTCGATTTACCTCGCTAGTACACCGCCTACATAAGCTTATAGCTAGTATATATATCCGTAGCTACTACATTAGCCTTAACGGGAAAGGCTACGATCGTACCCTATATACGTTTAATACTACTTGCAGCTACTATATACTTTAGTACAAGGACATTTATAGGCGGTAATAATATAGGAGCTACCTACGCCTTTAGTCTATCTCTCTTAGGTACTATAACATAGTCTATAACTTAGAGCATTCGTCTTAATACCCTATAGTAGCTAAGATGTATACGAAGTCGATTATAACTTCGCATTAGATTTATTTACTAACTATCTAACTACGGTACATAGCTATTTAACTACTTCCCCGAATACGTACATAGATATCCCTACTACGTATATACGCTATTAGAGCCGACCCTAGAATAGGACCTCTATTTCCTTTAGCGACATCTAGTATCTCTCCTTAAATAAGATTCTATAAGGTCGCCGAATAAGCTAGGCTAGACCCCGTAGCCGATTCTTCTTAAAGTAAAGAGATAGAAGGAATATTAATTACTCTAGGCTCTCGTAATTAGATTAGCGAAACGCTCCTATAGAGCGTTTAGCTTAATCTATAAATACTAAATTCCTAAGCTGCGATATATAAGACAGTCTTTAGGACTATTTTATACTTTCGGTAAGCCTAGAATTCTCCGTAGTCGGCTATATTAATCGTTAGTCGTAGCTAGAACCTAAAGACTTACTATCGACTACGTAAAATGTAGCGTCTAAGCTAAGTATATTCGGAGGCTAGTCCTTATAGGAGCAGTATTAGTTAATAAGCCCTAAGCGCCGGATACTATACTTACTAGGGAGTAGCGTATTTCCTCTTAGTATAACGCCTTACTTCTCCTTATCCCGTACTTTATGTTCTTAATGTCTAGAGTACGTCGCTTTCTAACCTTCCTGCTTTTAGTCGGGTTTACCCTTCGACCCGAGAGTAAGTAGCCGTAGAGGGCTAGAACAAGGCTACTCTCTCGCTTTTCTAAGGTAGGTAATAGTATAAGAACAAAGTTAAGCCTTCTAGTCCGGCTAAGGAGAGTACGAGTACTAGCATTAACCGCGATTGCCGTTAGTTAGAGATACTTAAATTTATTACTAGAGTACTCTACTATTCGTATCGCGAAACCTAATGTATCTATAATTATATAAGCTTTAGTATCTGTATCGAAGTATAGCGAGAAATAGTATCCGGCTGCGCTTTAGTATTCTAGAAGCTAGAAGTCCAACAATTAGGAAGTCCTAAAGTAAGTAGATACAGCGTCCGTCGATGTAGGTACTAAAGTCTAATCTTGCTTATTAGCCTTAGTTATGTAGAAATCGATTGCGGCTTATCTTTAGCGTACAAGTACTATAAGTTCTTCTTATAGTAAGTAGCTGCCTCGGCTTACGGGCTCTAAGGCATTAGGTATGCGAAAGGACTTAATCGTACGGAGGTTACCGTAGAAGTCGAAAGTTGTATATAGCCTTAGCATTTTCCATATTATATCTCTCGCGGCCCATGCTATGTACGACTGTCCTTCCCTAGCATTAACCTAGGTACGCGCCCTATCTTATCTTAGGCTTTGAATCTTTAGCCCGGTAAGGCCGACATAGACAAAACCTAGCGTTAAGCGGAGGTCGAACAAATATGACTTGGCATAAGAGCTCTACTCGTGGGACCAAGAACAAATTCCCTCTGTTCTATAGCTGACAAGACTGGTACATGTTCATGAGGACGCTTAAAGACTTGTGTCCCGTTAACATCTCAATATAATGGGACGCCTGAAGATTATACTGCCTCCACTCCGCGGGACCAAGCAAAGCAACCTATACTTGGATACCTTCTCGTCGAAAACAGACGCTGGAAACCAAGGTCCCTCCCGGGAGCTCATACGGAGAGACAGCAGGTACATATCTCCATCGATGCCTTCATCGTCTCAACTCGGCACGTCTCTTTGACACCATTTCTGCCACTACAGTCAAAGGAAAGCTCGCACAAAGAAGCGCCATTTGAAGACTACTGCGACAAGCTAGATGAGAGCTAAGAAATTCCAAGAGTATATACATCAGCTGCCTTGCAGCACTCGTGCATATTATCGACACATCTAGCGTGTTACCTGGATTCCTACATCCTGCACAAAATACGCTAAATTGCATGAAAGATCGTGCCGGATAGCAGTAGGGAGCAATCGAAGGCGGCAATTTGTGTAGATAGTTAGAGAATGATCGAGCTAGTGTACTAAAGGTACACTCCGGCATAGAGGACGTGGCGCCCATCTTCTCCGCTGGAGCGTACTAGTGGTACCTGCTTGGGCTTCGGCACTCTTGTAGTATCGAACTAAACACCCGATGTCCCTAGGCTGTAAACGAGACCGAAGATGGGCAGTGCTTGTGAATTGTAGATAGTTAGTTTAAATCAAATGGCATGAGCTATGCATTGTCGTCGTAAACAACGATCTTATGCCCGGGGTGCATGTATCGTGCCTATATGTCTTCTATCGATTACTTCGCATTGGTGCGAGTCGCGTGCATTGTTCAATGTCTTGGATTGGGAGTCGTACGAGGCTTTGATGGTAGTAAGGATATTCTTAGCGGTTCGAGTGAAACGGAATCACGATGAGCTACCTCAAACTAACTGCGACCCTCGATCGGCTAGTAGGAGACGTTGACAACCTTGTGCCAGCAGATATCGACGTAATGGGGCAAGCAGCCGTAAACTTCCAGCATGTTATGACATTAGTAGATCATCACAATCGCTAACACGATCTGTCTTGCTAATCCTTAATTAGGCCCGGTCCATGACTGGTGCGCAGATCTCTGTCCGGAAGAAGATGAGAATGTCAATCCAGCCATCACAGCTCCACGAGAACGACTCGAGAACGCAGCTGACCTTGCTATACTGGGTCACAGCGTGGTCCAGGACCGCCAAGCCTGTTGGGTATCTCGTTGGGTCCTGGTGCAAGCAGCTGCAGACGATAAACAGCGTCATGTCCCAGCCCATCGCAGAGTCCTGAGAGACAGCACAGCTACAGCGGAGTTTGACAGTCAGTTCCACCAAAAGCCGTAAAGGTTGCGCTCATGACTGGAGGTTACTTCGACTCCAAGTCCAGTGGTCTGCCGATGCCGCGTTGCGAGCAGGAGATGCATCGAGCTCAGTCGGCTTGCGTTGGGCCGTCGAGTCTTTATAAAGGACAATGCTCATAAACCGGTTCACTCGAATGCAGTACTATGCAAGCGAGGGGCCGGCGAAGCTTAAATAAAGTTCAAATACAGAACCTGTTAAGCCTTCCCGGTATGGGCGTTACATGAACGTTGTTGCCACTGCTGACAAGGTCCGGGAAGGGTCAAAACAGCATTGACGGCTCGTGCTCCCTTGGCGGCCTCCTCCAACAGCCGACAGCATGGCAATATAAGTAAGAGGCGAACTTCTACAGTGAAGCACGAAGAGCGTTAAGGGAAGAGACAGAGGAGTTTAGAAGAGACGTTGGAAGGAACAGACAGTAGTACCATCTTGGCTCCGAGGGCTGTGCGTGAACTCCATCTCAAACTCCTTTTAGGCGTTAACCTTGTCTTCTGCATGTGCTGCATAACCGCAACCTGTCGTTTTGGTACGCATATTCTTTGAGCTCGCTGGGTTCCTTGATAATGTGCCGGCAGTTAGCTTCTCAATGCGACACCAAGACCTACTAGCTACTTACATCGGAAACTCCACATCGCTTGCAGGATGGCGCCCACGCTGGTGTGGTCCTCTCGTGCGTCGGACACTGCTCCCAGACTTGACGTGTGGTGCGTGTCTTGATAGTATACGAGGTCTACGAAAGAAGAAAGACCGCTATATAACATGCTTGTGCACAGAGAAGAAGGCAGTCTCTGTGTCTGGCCGACAAAGTGTCTTAAGCTTTCCCATAAGCTTGTAACCATCGTCAACATCCTTAGCTGACAGCTTGTTCTCGACTTCGTCGGAGAGGGTAAGAGTGATGATGTCTGCAGCATCGGCTATCTTATTAATATAGTCTGTTAGACTCGAGTCCTCCTCTTCCTTGACCGGTGTGTACCGCAGCAGCTTGTTGCGTCGGAAGACTGCCTTGATATCGACGTTCCAGGTCGCGTAGTTGTTGCCACCCGCCTTCGACTTGTTCATAGTGTAGCTCGTGTTAGCGGTGGCCATGTTTGCAGAGTCTCGAGTCGCGTGTTTTCCGGCTTGTGTGTCGCCGCACCCTCTGCTTCTCAGGCGGGTCTTGTTTGCGACAATGACAGTAAGGTTATGAAGAAGGGAGATCGTGCGGAACTGCGTGAGGGCGCATAGCCACTTGTTGTGTCGTACGTGTCTTGATTGTACATGAGGTCTACGAAGCAAGAAAGACCGCTATATGGCCAGCTTATGCATGGGCACAGACCCATGACCTACTCACTTCAAGTTTGAGCAACAACACTACTGATTTAGTGGAAGTGTCAAAGCCTAGGAGCCCGCCATCATGGACAGGACGTGTTGTCTTCTGCCGTCATTCGTCTTGCTCTACCCTGTACAGGCCTTTTGCACGCCGCGATCCAGAGCTGTCTGGCCATAACGGCGAGGTCGTAGCCTTCTGGTGGGGAAGAAGCTGCTGTTGCATCTGCCGCATTCATTGCATCTTCCACATGCTTCAAGATGAACTTCGGCATGTTCCGCAGGCCATCATCATCGTTCGATTTAAACCTGGTACTTAGTGCAGCGGGTAGTCACTCGGAGCCGCTCCATGCTGCTTTGACTTCGTGCCACGGGGCCACGAGCACCTATGATGTAGCTCGCAGGATTCAGAAGTGCCACTGGCGCCCAGTAGCGGAAGGCGAAGCCTTGTTGATACAGAGCGAGGTAGCTTTGTGCTCGATGCACAGATAGGTGCCTGTGTCCGGATTGGGCAGGAGGCAATTACAGAAGAGCGGCTGCCATGGGTTGGCTTCACAGACGACGCCTTATCTCTCGAGATCATCCCGCAGTTCCAGAATGTGGTCCAGTGATTTGGAGAAAGCATTAGACTCGGACTATATAGCCTTCGGTCGATCGCTGCATCTTCGTCTCCATCCCTGTCAATACAGTCGTTGTGGTAGGATTTTGATAGAACGGTCGGCCTGACTCAACAGCCCATAGAGCTCCTGCTGCAGCTGCCGCGGCAAGCAGATTGTCCACTGCCTGCAACAGCTGCGAGGATTGCACCATAAACAGGTAGCACCAAGTACGAGTCGTTCATTGCGACCTCGAGCCCGCGAGACAGGTCGGACGCTCCTTCCCATACTGCTTGGGGAACGATATCCTGGCACCCTTTCGAACATTAAAAGGTGGACCTAGGCGTATTTCGAGAGATTGGCCCATGAAGGATTTAGGAAAGCGTCATCGTCCCCTTTCCTGCCGGCTGGAAGCAAGGATTAATTCTTTGTATTGGAGGTTGGGTACCTAAATATGTGCTTACGACTCTTCGGGTTTTGAAGTGCTTCGCGCTAAGCATGTCCAGGATGTGATTTTGTCGAGTAGGTATCTCGCGAGTAAAGTGCTGGCTAAGTACAGCCTCAACATGCTCACTTCGATCACCAAGCCAGACCTACATCCATTGCGATGTATTATACGCATTGGAGTCTAAACGGTCCACACACAATACTTTGGCGTCATGCATGGCTGAGGTCTCGTTCAATCTAGTGCCAGATTATAATCATCATCGTCGTCGTCATCATCGTAGATGGGCGCCGGCCGTTTGAAGATAGTAGAGAGGATTGCAAGGACCAAGAAGATCGTACAGCATACGGGTGCAGTGCGGCTGGGAATGCGGCACCATATCCAAGCGACACCAGCAGCGCAGCGTTCTGCAGCATCTCGCCGGTTCAGTGACGCAGCATGTCGCCAGGACCTTGATGGAGCAGCGGTGTAGCGTTTTGCAGCATTCGTCCTAAGGCGGCTTTCCTCTCCATGCTCTCACTGCTTGGCCTGGCCTGCTGCCGCCCTGTCCATGGTTGTGCGACCTTGCTCTGCTGTCCAGTCTTGCTCGCTGAAGAGGGCATGAGCACACGGGACTCGCCCTCGGTGGATCTTCTTTCCCACATGCTTTCTGCCAAAGCCTGTCCTGCCAGCTCCTTATCAAACCACCTTCGGACTTGGAGACCCCGACTTAGACGAGCGCACTGCGAAGTCCTGAGTTATCGAAGTTCTCGCAGCTGACGAAGTTCCAAGCTCCTTCCCCTGCTCAGGTTCTGTCCAGAAGCTGCATCTTCCTACATTGTGTAGGAGAATTGACGGCATCGCTCTGCGGTTTAACATGAATTGCCCTTGGGAAGGAGGTGAGCCGTGGGATGTCTGTCGATGAGCCCAGTGGCTTCGCAACTCTACCAGCAAATGAATGTGCTGCCATAAGAGTGAATCCATGGTCGTCGTCTGCAGACTTAATCTGAAAGCCGGCCATAACGCATCTGTCCCTCGCGGAGAGAACAGAGTCGCCGTTATGTACAGTAATGAGCGTCTTTGGCAGTGTATGCTGACTGGATCTGCTCGAACGTCGTGTGCAACAGCTCTGTTGGCCCAGCGAGTGACTAAACTTCACGTGGACCAGTGGAGCTTAACGGCCAAACCAGTCAGCGGGACGTGCCGACGAGACGTTGTACCCTCGACCAGGGTCTGTTAAGCGATGTAGCTTACCGGACCCTCGGGACGGCGACCATCTTCGATGGTTTCTTCAGAGTCTGCGGTGCATTTTGTCTCATCGCAGCCTCTGCAATACCTTTCGTCTAGTGGACACATACACTTGCATCTCGGCGTCAAGCTGTTCGCTCGAATTGGCCAAGTCTGTCACGGGACGGAACCATCTCCTCTGTTCCTGCAGTATCGTCTGCGCTTCCGACGATCCTGAGAGTTAGCGCTCGTTACGAGCTTTACCATGGCCTTTTAGTCAGATGAAGTCCCCTCCCGTCGAGTACGATTGTCTCTGTCCGCTCGCCTTAATGCTTGCTGCAGAGCGGGGAAGCTATTGTGGTTTTGCTCGTGCTCGTGCTCGTTGCGGCGTCGGTAATGCCTCTTCCGTCATAACCGGATGCATGTCCCGCACATCGATGTGTCGTGTAAGTCGCAGGATCGGCAGGTCGGACAGGACTCGATCGATCACTGTTGCTCCATCGCATTCATGGTGATGTATCATCCTCGAGGGCAATGAGTTTGTTGCCACCGTGTGATACCACAGACGAATTGAGTGCGGCAGATGCGGGGGTCTTGTCAGCTTGTTGGATTGTTGCGTCAGTTGAAACTGATCTTGCCAAGGCTGCCGCTTTGACACCCCAAGATGGTGTCAAAACGGCAGCGCTTCGAGCCACTTCATAACTTGAGGCTAACTTGCTGCTGACACAACAGAATCACTTGTTGTTTGCTCTCAGACTGTTCACACGTGCGATCAAGTCCATCAATTTGTTACCGCGTCAGTTGAGCTGATCTGACCAAGGCGGCCGTTTCACACCCAAGCTGCACCCTGAAATGGTGTACAAATGGCAGTGCTTCGAAACACTTCACACAACTTGACAACTTGTTCTTCACTCTTGCACTGATCGGACGTATGACCCACTCCCTGGATATTAATGGTACCTTGAAACCAGATCAATGTTGCCGCATCAGTTGAGCTGATCTTACCAAGGCTGCTGGTTTGACGCCCAAGCTGTCGTGGGTGTCAAAACGACAGTGTTTCGCAACACTTTACACAACTTGCGGCTGAGTTGCGGATGGCACCAAAATTCAACTTGTTGTCACTTCCTTAAACCGATTGCACGCGTAATCAAGTCCATTGATATCGACAATGCCTTGAGCTATCGCTGTTGTAGGAACTGATCCGGGCAGCCGGTCCGTTACCTAAGCTGCCGTTTTGACACCCTCTGTGGGTGGCAAAACGGCAGTGCTGCGAACCACATCACACAACTGGAGGTCAACTTGCGGCTGGCACAACAGTTTAACTTGTTTCTGTTCGCAGCTGGCATAACAACTTGACTTATTGCTATTCTTGAACTGATTACCCGTGGAATCAAGTTCATTGCCGTAAAGCAGATCATGTTACCGGTTTGGTAAAGACTGATCTTGCCAAGGCTGCCAGCTTGACACCCTTAAAAGGTGTCAAAACGGCAGTGCTGCGGACTACACCACACAACTGGAGGCTACTCAAGGACTGCACAACTCTTCAATTCATCACGGGTGTAATTACTCCATTGATATCAACAATGCCTGAACAAGATCATGTGTTCGCACGTTTTGCAATTGTTTCCGCAGGTGTGATTTCGCGTTAGCTTCCATCCACCAAGCCCGACGAAACTGCTCACGCGACGCCGCTTGGCTGCTTCATGTACATGTACGAGACAATGGACCGGACAGGTAAACACAAGGCGATATTTCCCGCAGACTCATGCTTGCCATGGAAACCGCCTACCATGATTCGACGTCGTCGCAAAGCGCGTGCGGAATCCTCCTCCTCTACTTACATATCGCAATGCGACACCGCCGTCGCCAAGAGTGAAGCGTCCAAGACGTTGACGACCGTACGCTCAGCTGAGATGGGATGACGAGTATGGTGCAGCACGGCACCATTGAATCCGTCAATTGCATATGTGATAGGGGGTCAATATTCGATGCACGTTCACTGAATTTACTGGGCGTGTGCCCGATCGTTACCCTAATATCAGCTGGCTTAGTCGAAGCCGGCCTATCCCACCTCCGCTACTGGGCGTGACTTCAAGGGGTCCGGGCTTGCTGCCTACCAATCGCCCGACTGAGCCCGTTTCACTCTACAACGCGGCGACATCATCGAGCACTTTAGATCAGCCAAGACGAGAAACACGCTCAAAGACCAGCGACAGGACGGCACGACCAAGAACACCACACAGTCAAAAGAGCGATACCTGGAGGTTTCTCCGTATTCGCACCGCGTAATTATTCTCCTACAACTGTATAGACCAATGTCTCTCATGTTATTATACATAGAATTAACTTGAACATTCTCCAGCAAAAGCGTTCGCCTTCCTCAAGATCTTTCAAGCACCCACCGTCACCAGCACTTGCAGCGGGTTCGCATATATGCACTGTACCAGGGCTGGAACCCTTCGGTGGCCTTTAGCAACAACATGTCCCGCAGGTTTCTTGTATATGCATTTACGCAAAGGATTTGAAAAAGATCCCGCTTTCTGTTGGCGAGAACTTCGAAATCCTCCGAACTAGCCTTTCCGTAAGCACTTCTGTCCAAGTATGTGTACCTCGGGACTTCCTGGATCCTTAGTTACGCTCTCTGGACAGCTTGACGAGGGAGGCGCTGCATGAGAGAAGGATGCCAGGTAATTGTTGGTACAGCTTGAGTTATACACTACTATACATACACATACATCATTGATTGCCGCCATCATCATTGAGCCAGTTCTCATTGTCATCATTACCAGGCCGGTCCTTGGCACGAAACCACTCTTGCCTTGCAGTTCCCATCAATCCATTAGCCGACAGTCGCTGTTGATCGTATCTCGTTACTCGTTACAATAATCGTTCGTGCAAGCATCCCACTCTCGCACGCGTCGCTGAAGAACTTGCTTCGTATACTCCTCTCTAGGCCGCATCAGGGCATACTTTGCGCGTCGTACGCCTCAGCGACGCGCAGACATTCCTGAGCGGAGGCAACCCGTGCTTCGGCGGCCACGAGCCAGTCTTGCTTAGCAGCCGAGATGGTGCGGTCCAGTTGAGTAGCCTCTCGCTCATACGATGCCTTGGTGGTTGCGAGGCTGCAGACGAGAGCCGTACGTACGCGGGATATGCACAGATGCCTCTCAGTCAACGTAGCATGTTGCCTTCGGAGGCGCTCGGCAGTCTGTTCCATCTCCGCAATCGCTCGGTGTAGGTGCTCCTGCTCGCTGCTTGTGCACTCTGGGAGCAGCTTACGAAAGACCTGCATTCGAGTTTCGACCTTCACTATCTCCTCTGGAGGTGTCTCGCGTGCCTCGGCACGGGTCGCAGATTTCGCAATCCTGCTGAGAGAGTCGTGAAGTCGAGTCGCCAGTGTAGCTCGTGTGCGCAGGTGTGTACGTTGCAGCGTCCAGACGTCCAAGCGTGAGGTATAGAATACTGACAAGTCGGCCTCGAAAGCAGTCGGGATGGGACGCGTTGAAGGACTCGGCGCCTCATATGTGTTGATGTCTAGGCATGGCGTCGTTGGGTCAGGATTGGAGAAGAATGTCGCACAGAGATGGAAGTAGCGCGACCAATCTGCGGCAGCCTCCAGTGGATCCAAGGCCCCGGAATGCTCGATCTCGAACGGCCGTGGACAGCTCACCAGCAGGGCAATGGTGGCCGCAATGCTGGTGGACAGGTTCACTTCCTCACCTGAGCATGGCAGCTTTCGAAAGTCGGGTGTCTGCTCCGTCTGCGGCTGGGGAAGGAAGCGCTCGATATCGGGGAGGATCTGCCGGTACTGCTTCTCCAGAAGTGAGCTGCTGGTGCTGCTCGAACCCCAGAGGTATGTCGCATTGGGCCAGATCACGAGCAGACCACGCGTGTCGTCCTCGTCCTCCCTCCCTTCGGCTTCTCCTGCGTCGGCGTCGTCGTCACCTTGGTCTCCATGCTCTTTGTGACTGTCACTCGCCAAGACGATGTACAGGGCGGAGCCGATGCCGATGGCTGCGGCTTCGACGATTTTTTTGTGCTTGTCGATGACGCACTGCAGTGCGGATGGTGCTGGTGTTGCCGATCCTGGGGAGACGACCCAAACGTCGAGCCAGCACTGCATTGTTTGCGCCGGCGGTGGCTCGGTGCGTTGTCGCTTAGCGGGCGCACCAGCGGCGCTCTCAGGAGCAGCGCGTGTTGCCATGTCGAGCGGCGATGGTGTTGGTGTTATTGGTGTCCGGCAACGTGTCGGCGAGTGTGGCGTGGAACCGCGAACGGCGGGATGATGATGGGATTGTTGTTGTCTGGTAGGTGTGGACGTGAGAAATGACCTTGACGCTCCAAAGCCACCGTCGCGTCGGGACTGTCCGGCCGAAGTCGTCAAGTCGGCGGCGGTGGTGGAAAAGTCCACGCCCCGCGACACAGCCCCGCGGCCTTGCTCGATACTGAAGCTGGTACTTGGGCCACTGGCATCAGGGAAATACGGGTCATCGTATCCATTGTCATCGTAGTCGTCAGACCCGCCATGCCCGTCATGCTCGCCGCAGTCGTTGAACCCGCCATATCCGTTGGTGTCCTCGTCGTGGCCGTCAAGTCCATCAGACGCCTCATCCTCATTCCTCTCCTCGTGTGATGGCCAATCCTGCCGTGTTTCGTCCTCACTCTCCCCCGACGGCTGACACGCCTCATCGTCTTGCCCGCGTTGTCCAGGGCTGGAACTGTTTTGATCGACGTCGGTCAGCTGCCCTGGCTGCGCATCCATAACCGATTCATGGCCGTGGTCGACGGCTTTTGCCTTGTTCGCTGCGCGTGAGACCGAACGTGACTTTGGTGTGACTTTTGTGCTTGGCCTCTTCGTGACCATGGAGACATTCCTGGCAACGGCGTCTTCATCAACCCAGGCCTGAACTGCGAGTCGTATGTCTTCAGGCTCCCAGTCTTTGGTCGCGAACCGAGGCTTTCCTTTGCGCTTGTTAAAAGCCCCTTGCTTGCGATTGAGGCGAGAGCAGCGGGCTGCATTGAGCCGTCCCATCGCTCGTGAGAACTCTGGGTCCACACCGGAATACTCGCGAAGCATAGCTAGCGTCCTGCTCGATGGCCATCCCGTGTTGGTAGCCGTGGATCCAAAGATCGCCCAGGTAGTGAGGATACCAAGGCGCCATGGGCCGTGTGCAATACCATGTACATGTGTTCGTACTTTGCGGTCTTTCACACCACCCAGGTGAGCCTCCACGATATGCGCGAGGAGGCCTGTCGCCGCAGTGGCGTCGTCGGCGGTGCCGGAGTCAAGGAGCTCGTGCAGGTTCGAGGTCGTCCCATTGTCGTCGGCGTATTTGTGCCAGAGATGGCGGTATAGCTTGAGGTATTTGACAGACAAATCCCCAAACTCCTCGATCACCGCATTGCGCAGTGCAGTGACCTCTTCGTCCTCGCAACTGGCGGTGCGCGCGGTATGCGGTAGCGGCGCGCTGGTGTCATCCAATCGAAGCCGCGCCATGTACGCTGTCTGCTGAAGGTGTATGCATTTGCGTAGTGGTTCTGTGCGAATCCTTCCGGTTTGACACCAAGTGTGAGTTACGAACCGGCAGCATACATAAGCAGCCCAGATCCTGCCGGTATGACACCAGCTACGGGTGTCAAATTGGCATCATGACGTAAGCAGTCCTTAGTCCTGCCGGTTTGACACCAAATCTGGGTATCAAACCGGCAGCATCACGTAAGCCGCGCCATTCCAGCCGATTTGACTGCAAATATAAGTAACAAACCGGCAGCGTCACATAAGCAGTGCATCAATGCTGCCGTCGCTCAGCCGGTTTGTCTCATACCTTTGGAGACAAGACGGCAAGGAGCGATGCTTCGCACTCGGACAGTGAAACGGGCCCAGCTCCGACGTTGGCTTGGCTTGCCCGCTGCTCGCTTTGCACAATAATGCTCGGATTCATGCTATGCCAACAAGTCTTCGCGAATTCTTCGAGTCGACCGGGCAGCTTATATCGTACAACAAATCGCAATCGCCGTCGTGTTGTATAATCTTAGATTATCTCAATTGTCCCGTCATTGCTTGCTGCTCAAGCCAAGCCAAGGGCGGAGTTGGGTCCGTCTCACTGTAGCAACGCTCGTCATCACAACAACTGAGTTCAGCGCACGCATGCATGACTTCTTCCTCATTACAACATGACTACTCGACCACGTTCACCGCTGAGCCCGCCAGTACCCTGCGACTACCCCTCGCGAGCGGCGACGGTCGTGGTCCACCATCCCGGGTATGACAGCGCCGTGAGCACTCTCCTCACCTTTACCGCGAGCGATGGGTGTGCGGAGCAGCCAGGAGTGCGTCTCGACCTGGTGCACTGCGTGTGCACCATTGTCGCCGCCAATGCAGTCGACGGCTGGCTCTCCACTGTCACTGCGCCGAGCGTTGCGATACCCTTCGAACCCACGGGTACTACTACAATCTTGCCAGCCGGCCACTACTTCTTCCACGTTCCCGGCTATACCGAAGTAGCAGCAGCAACATCAGCAGCACCAGCACCAGAAACATCAACAAGACTGCCGGCGTCCCGATGTGTGAGCGACCGAGACCCGGATCCGTACCTGCACTCCTATCCCTACCCGATCGTTCCCAACTTCCGAGAATGGTCGTTTCCTCGGCGCAGTACCGGCTCTGCTGCCAATCCCTTCGAGCAAGAGGCAGCACTTCCGGCGGCGTGGACGCTGCCACCAATTCAGACGGCGGTTGAGCCATTTCCAATCAATGCACGCGCTCGAGACCGAACGTGCCGTGTCTCGGGCTATGGTGAAGAGACGACCATGGCACACATCATACCGAAGCCAGAGTCGGATTGGGCGGAGAGGAATCAAATGGAAGTGTTCCGCGTGACCTCGAGAGACAACAAAGGCGTGGCGCAGCAGCTACTGGACAATGCCATCACGCTGCGCTTCGACATTCACAATGCCTGGGACAATGGCAAGCTGAGCATCATTCCATACTGCAGTCGTGCCAACGACACCACGTCGGCCGCCTGGGCACTACACGTCAGAGCGCAGTCCAAGGAGCTCCACCACCTGTACCACAACCGCCAACTGCACGTCCTTTCGTTGGTTGCCCGCCCATACCTCTTCGCGCGTTTCGCATACGACTTCTTTCCCGATCTGCGATGTTTCTTGCAGATGAAAGTCCGACGGACCCTTCGTTTGAGGACTGGCGAGATCAATACCTTCTCATCTGCCGACTGTGAGAAATTTTGTGAAGGGCAAGGGCGCGGTCGCAGTGTCAGTCCATCCAAAAGAGCCAGAAACGAGGTCGCCGACGGTGCAGCTCGAGAGGCGAACGAGAGTCCTTCAAAAAGAACGCGGGTCAAGGATACTGAGAGCGATGCAGTGCTCGAGACGAACGGTCTTGCTGCTTGCTCGCCTGATTCGGCCATCGAGCTCGAAGGCAAGATTGTCGAAGACGGAGATGAGGATACAAGAGGCGAGAAAGCACAAGAGCAGTCTGCCGGAGACTACGAGGAATGTTATAGCCAGGGTTCTGGGATAAGCGAGGACGAAGAAGAGGAGGTGGACCAAGACGAAGATGCTTACTATGTCCGCCGGCGTCGCGAAGCCGAAGAGAGAGAAGCCCTGTCCGCGGATCCAGATCCCCATGGCACAAAGAGGCGCCGAGAGATCTTAGAGGAGGAAGAAGAAGTAGAAGAAGATGAAGACAATGGAGACGAAGAGGCAGTGGTCTGCGCAGGCAATGATACCTTGGATGAGCATCGCATCATGCCGGAACGTGGGAGAAAACGCTTTCGAACATGATGATATACATGTGTACGGCAACGACTGACGATCCGCAACTTATATTCCCAGTCTCCAGCATCACAAGCTCCTGACGAAGACCCATCTCCATGAACACCACCCTCATCTTCGAGCCACAACCCATCACATGGCACTTCGGATACCGCCATGACCATCCCCACCAGCTGCGCCGCAACCGGGACCACCACAGCCAACACAACAGCGTCAAACAAGGCCGCCGAGCTATCGTATCTTCCGCAGCCGATCCTCCACGTTGATATCCATCTCTCAGACACGACAGGATGAATACTGCTGCTGCTACTACTGTAGTCACGGCTAGCGTCCGGCGCATCCCACGCATCCAACCGCCGTGAGACGAGCCTGAGTTCTATTCATAATCACAATGCAGCACGGGATGGATGTGGTTATCACTGCGTGTGAAGAAACTTCTCGTGGTTGACAACTGGACAGGGACTTGGTGCGGAGCGGGAGGAGCTTAAGGAAGACGCGGCGAAGGAGACACAGTGGGTGTGGAACTCAATCCGCAAAGGAATCTTTTGAGATGTAAGAGGTGGACGTCCGGACCCTGGTAGTGTGATTCCATGGGGAGAATTACTGGTAGGCGGGAAGGAATCGGGAGAAGATTGACGAGCTGTTCCATCCCAGGCGGCAGCTGCACTCACCAAGGTGACGCCTAAGGGCTGTACCGTCCTTTGTAGGCGGGAGATGGCTGTAAGACTGTATGTCGAGCACGACAGCAGTCAGTGGCTGAAGACTCAGCGGGCGCCTGCCCTACCGACACCAACATCATCCCGCTTGACGTCTTCCTCTATGTGCACTTGTCGATAACGTTGCATATGTCCCTCCTCTACCGTCACCTCCTGCTACTCGTAAGCGGATTCTGCACTGCGTCTACTTTACGTGCGGTCCACAACTTCACCAATGCCATCGCCACAAGCGACGAGATATCTGGTCGACTTCCCCGGATCGTTGAAGGTGAGATTCTGCATGATGAATGGGCCGCTGCCAGAAGGATGGCACTGTAAGCTTGCCTTAGCAGGGTGCGAAGCCAAAGATCACCTTCCGTCGCATTGGAGACCCACGCGCATCATATCGTCGCACACTGAGCGCGTCCTCTGAGATCGACAGCACCATTTCAGATTTCGTCTAGTCAGCTCCCTTGGTGTCGCTTCACTCCTCGTAAGTTCAGATCTGGAGGGTTCAAGCGGGAGGTCACACTGAGCGGCAACTATCGTCGGTTTACTGGATGCAGTATGCTTTGGCACCGCCCAGACCTCCCCATCCAGCAGCGATATCGAGCACCTGACGCTCACGCTGAATGGAACCGCGACCTTTCGAAGGAACGCGACTGAATTGTACCATCCCAGTAGTTGTAGTACACTTCATGCCGATGATGCTGTGCTGCCAGGCGAAGCTGCGCTGGCTACCATTGTCAGACGCCTTGGCTATAGCTTGGTAGTCGTTCATTGCCAGACTCAGTTCTATCAATGGCTGCAGCTTGAAGGATGCAGCCAAGCCAAGTCATCACGAGATAGAGCGTAGGAGAAGGATACGAGCTGTTCCCAGCTCTCTTCCCGGGCCATTGCCAGGGCAAGTGATATGTCTCGACACCCATCGACTACGGATTCTATACGCAATGGGCAACTTCAAGCTATGTGCGTCGAGCTCCCGCTTGCTTGTTGATGTCAATCTTGTGACATTCTGCCTGGCAGCAATCCCGTTCTTACTGCAGAGTCGTGGCGTTTATTGGGGCAATTATGACCTTGTCCAGGTTGCGATACGTCTTCAGCATTTCATGGGTGATAGCTGGCAGTATGGACCTGCGTCGTTGGATGACGCTCTCATCGCTCGCGTCACTCACCTCCTTACTGGTCCTGGCATTGCCACCTTCTTCGGGACTCGAGATCGCTCGCTTCATTGCCTACCAAATTCATCAATCTTAACTGGATTCCTGGAGCTATTGCTTCTTCTGTGGAGCAGCTTGCTCGCTCCGTTGCTGCAGACGTCGACAAGACGAACGCTCAATGTGGGATTGCAACGAATAGACCTTACGGCCATTCCTGCCAAACTAGTCTCCAGGATCTGGCCATAGACGTCTGTCTTTACACCTCGCATGCTGTCGCCGCTGTGGATTAGGGGTACTCAGACGAGAGCTCCGGCTCGATGGTTACTGGCCTGTCAGCCACTGTCAACAAGTGGCCGATCGTGAGATGGCGGCCTTCGCTTCAGACACAGCTACCTAGCTTTACCCTTACGTGCCCCAACAAGCACTTTACTGGTAGGCAAAAGACTCACAATATTAGTGCTCGCAAGAAGATTCTTCGTGAACAGCATAACCAGTTCACCAGAGACGACCTGAATGCTGGCGAGTATCCCCAGGACCACATAGAAGAAGAGCACTACGAGTTTGGCCTTGAAGGCATGGCCGTGTGTCGTGCTCAGCTCATCGATCAAGACTACGCCTACATGCAGCAGGTCTTTGGTCCAGGCGTCTAAGTGCAGGCTTTCACGCAATATTGGATCATCAGCCTCCGGCTTAACGAAGGCCAGACACTAGCTAGGATGCGAGGACAGCTAGAAGCGTTCGATTAAGGCAGTACACAGCAGAGTTTCGCACGTCGAGCCAAACCTGCGCTTATCTACACTATCGTTGTAGACCTAAACCTTAGTGGAAAGCATAACCTGGATTTCTTCGAGCAGTACATAACCAGCTGAAGCTCGCTACGATGACTGACGCTCGATGGAAAGCTTGGGAACGACTAGTGGCTAGCATGCAACTACGGATACCACCCAGACCTAGAGAAGCCTCTTCTACGCTCTGCACACATCTTCAAGCGCGCGCCGAAGTTGCCAATGGAGCCGTGGAGTATGGGTTGGCGCTCCAGTTCTTCGAGATATCGGCTCCCTAGGCGTCCTTACTACAACGAGAAGACGTACTTATCTAGCATGCTTAAGGCATTGTTGTATGAACAAGAACAGCGCAACGAACTGCAACTCTTGCAGTATAGCCTGCTGACAGCCAATTCAGCCTGCTTTGAGTGCGTAGACGGAGAGTACTGTGTCTGCGATGTCTGTATAATTGAAGACCCAGCCGCTTCTGGAGGTACAAAGATTGTTCCACCCCATGGCGCTAAAATCGACCTCGCTCTTTGTTGATATGACAAACAAGGGCAGCTATGTCATGGGCAACGCACCTCATGGATACGACTTCAAAGTCGCCACAAGCATTCTTTCCTTTGGTGAAGCTGAACTGAAGCCGCTTTGCCTCGACTCTGGCAAGCATGTGGCTACGAATGTCTTTTTGAGGAGCCAGTGAGTGACATTCGCGCGAAGATCAATACCGTCATAAGGGTCTCCGCGGAGAGCATAGTAAATCCAACTCCTCGCCCTACCGAGGCCTACCTTAACGATCACCTCCACATCTGTGCGCCTTTCCTTCTCCGCAAGCTCATGCTCGACTAAGAGGTTGAGCAGTATAGCCTGAACTTGTATTACGATCTCTCCTCCAGGCACGGCCCACTTGCGGACGAACTTGCCGGCACAGCAGCAAGATCTTTCCCGTCGTCGTATTACTTGCATGAAGAGCAGGCCACAATGTTCGACGCCGCTTTCGAAGGTGTCTTTTGCCAACATAATTCTTTTCGGAGGGTGCCTAGGAGCGGCAAGTGGTACACCCTGCATAGGTTGATCATGGCATTGAGCATCCTTCGTGGCCAAGTCATAATCTGCCCATAGTCCAACGTAAGTGCGCAATCTCTGTTCGACAAGGTCACATCAGGTGTCCAAGGTCATTTCAGCCTCTCAAGTCTACTTTGGCACCTGCGTGCGCTTCGCTACAACCACGAGAGAACTGGACGAGGTAGTGGGATCAGCAAGTACTCTTCGTAATTAGAGACTGGACGAAGCTGAAGCCGATATTTTCTCAATAGCATCCAAGGTCCATCAGTACATGTAAGAACAACCCAACGAGGAAGTTGTACGCGAGCTGCAGGATCATTTACAGGCACGTCCCGCTCAGTGCAGCCCGTTGGTCAAGAGCACTATCGGTATGGCTATAAAGCAGACCATGACACGTGTTTTGGCCAAGAAGCATGTTCTCGCCTACACTTCCTTTATCGCGACCTACCTGGAAGCCCTGGGCTAGCTCCCTGCAGTCATTCTCTTCGATGAAGCTTCGCAAGCTACCGAGCTTAAGCTCTTGAGTCCACTCATCGGGCTAAAGAACCTTCAGCTTGTCAACATTACAGGAGATCCGAAGCAACTGGGCGTAGTCGTACCTCCTTAGCTTCTCGCCGAAACACACATGGCAGCAAAGTTCTATCCACTTCCAGCCTACAGCCTTTACGAAGTGCAATCCTTACTTTAAGCACCTTACCACCTAGACGTACTACCGCAGTGAGTCAACTTGGTTCAGATGCCAAATGAGCTCTTCTATCGAGGGCAGATGATCGCTGCACCCAATATCGACTGTGATACCAAGTTGTCTCGTGATGCTCTGCACCTGATGTATAGCCCGATGATTGCCTTCGCATACGAGAATAAAATTGCTAAGAACGACCGCTACTTCTTCTTCAACCTCGCCGGCAGTTCTTGTCGAAATCTACTAACACACTCGTTGAGAGATCGAGGCAGTGCGAGTGCTATCTTCTTCTAGGCGCAGGTCTTCTATCACACTGCTACTCTCCAAACTTCTACCCTGTAAGCATTCCACAATAGTCGACGTTGAAAGCGAGCTGAGGACTCTTTCGCTGGACGAGGACCGATCAAGACTACAGAATGGCTAAGACCCTTACCGAGAACCTTACCGCGAACGTTCGTCACTTAGCTCCTAGTTACTACGAGGGCAGTGATAGTGAAATGTATCTTGCCTTCCTAGCAAGAACTCGAGAAAGAGCATAGGACTATTCGAGTGCGAAGTTCTGCCCTGTGCTGAACCAAGAGTGCCGCCTTCGCTGCTGGGGAGATCTAGGATGAAATGAATGTCTGGTTCTGTGGTTAAGATGGTTCTGAAAAGTTTTGACTCAGCGTGAGAGGCATTGTAGAAGAGTTGGCATCTAGGAATACCTCGACAGAGACGGCTAGCTGGAGGGCTTGAGTTTCTTAGGAGCGGCTTAAGCTACGTAGTTGGTCTTTCTTGCGTGACGTTGGTGTGATATTGATGTATAAGGACAGCAACAAAGCTTAGACAAGGAGGTAAGGTAAGGGTGGCGCTACGAAAATGACCTTACAAAGACACTTAAGAGCTTAAAGTTGGTAGACTCGGATTATACTCTTTCTACCCAAGAACTCTGTCGACGACGTCTCCTTTACTTTTCTGCAGTATCGGATTATCTTTCTAAAGCCGCGACTCTTGAGAACCTTGTTATTACAAAGTCGAGAAAATTGCATGAGATTCTCTAAGGTTATTACCTTTTCGATATTTGTACAATGTCGGTCGTGGAAGGCTGAGAGATTGAAGCTGAGCCATGTAGGAGGCGTTCGATGTCGTGAGGGTGATGAAGATACTTGCTAGTTGTCAAAGCGTCGTCGAAGCAGAAAGGATGCGGCGAGTAGGGCAGATGCTGGAGCATGCTGTGGTATTTGGTATGGGCGATTGCTGGGGATCGTTGTGATATTCGCCGGGAGTAATCTGCTCACGAGGCCATAGCTGTCGCAATGTCAACTCTGCAAGTTCTCGACTGCGCGGTTCAAGTGCCATTTAGATGCTCGAAGCTCTCATTGTGGTCGTGATGCATCGCGAGGAGTAGGTCACAATAGCTTGCCGGTGTATCATAAGGATTGCCGCAGCTGGCCCGAGTGTGGGAGGAGAGGAAGTAGCAAGTCCGGACAGCATGGCATTTAGGACTCGAATACTGTCGTTGCTTTGCCTGTGCACCTCCGGCAGCACCCCGCTTAGGTGAGACCATGTTGTCGTCGTATAAGAGAGAGGTCAATCAGGGATAGTCAACGACCGTACGTACCAAGCCACTGCTCGCCGATGATGACAAGTTGTTGTACGCAGTGCAGGTCTGCTGGTATGTGCTCTTCAGTTTGTTCGCCTGGGCGGTATTGGTGCCTCCTGCATATATTCTCAGTGCTGCCGCCGGTTTGACGTTGTCGAGTGCCTCGACATTGAATAGCTTCCTCTGCACTACGATCTCATTCGGTATGAGGCGGATGTAGTTGTGGATGTGGACCCGCAGCTACTTATCAATGCCGGCGAGGGTCTGGAGACCGCTACGAAGGTCGATGCGTTTGTGTTTTGGAGACAGCATGTGATACACGGCCACTTCGAAGTCGTGGTCGTTGTGTTGAACTTGTCGGTTGATTCATCCGATCTACAAGTGAATTACTGTAACCTTATACACGCTGCGCCAAGACTTACACGTCTCTGCTTGCGCAAGCATGTGTGTCATCGAATGTGAGTGAATGCTACAGAACGCACTAGTAAACTCGAAATGCGTGGGTGAGTGTACGCAGTCCTCTATTGCCTTCGGGTGGTGATGTCTGATCTCAACACGCTGAAGTACCATGCCTCGTCGGTCGTGGAACATCAATGTGGCTCTGGCTCTGGCTCTGACAGCTGCCCTTTCACGGCATAGAATGCAGCGTGCGGTGCCTTGTTGATCATTTTGCGCATGGGAGCCAGGTGGCCGATGCTTTTCTTTTGGTCAGACGCGATCTCGGAGTCGTTGACTTTGCAGCAGTCCCGTCGTGGTGCAAAGCAGTCGCTATTCTGTAGCGTGTTAGTATGAAGTCGTGAAGTTGCAGAGGTGTGTCAAGACTTACGTGGTATTAGCGCACATCGGCCGTGACCTAGTGCTTTACTCTCTTGAATGTGCCGCATGCGTCGACAAGGTACTTCTCTCCCCTCCGGTGCTTGCTCGAGAGGGAGGCGATTGTCTGCGATCTTTAGCAGATGTCAGTTCTCGCGGAGCCGCCGAGCGCATACGATGCTATTATCGAGTGATGCAGCATCTTAGCCAGCGCGGTCGACGAAGCTGTCTTGCACGACGTACACGACTGACTATGTCCAATCGATACGTTAATCGCAACCCCTAATATCTTAAAGGAAATTTGAGACTCACTACGCTTGCTTAGCCGCAGCTTGTTCCCATCTGGTTAGAGTAGCCTGTAACCGACGAAGCCTGCATTTACCTCCACGTCAGTGACTTCGCCTTCTATAGCGAGGCGTAGCACCGCTTGGGTGTATGCCTTGCCTAGAGTATCGTCGAGATCATCTTGTGCGCTAGAGACTTTGCTGGACTAATTCGAACAGCGCTCGCGACAAGAGTTCTTGTCCGTCTTAGGGTAGGGTAGAAGCTTTAGTAGAGTGGTTGTAGCACTTGCGTGTCGTGGAGACCTAGTCGATAAGACATTGTAACTGCGTACATAGAAGACCCCGTGTGTTGTATTTGAGCGCAATCAAATTGGCTAGTTGTTTGAAGGTAGAAATTAGAGAAGATAGCGCTGCGGCGATAGTCGTTAGTAGTGTTGGGATGTTGTTGTAATATCGAGAAGGAAGTGGCAAGCTTAGTGTTCATGGCCTCTAGATCTGCTTCGACCTTCTTCAGTTCAGCGGTGTTGTTCTAGTCCTATTCCTTACTGTTTCATAAACTCCCCTCTCCTCTTGCGATCTTGTTCGTTTGCTGAGCGAGGAAAAGCTCTGTGGACTCCTGCTTGTCCACTTGTGCGCGAATATGTGGTGGCCTTGTGAATATCAGGCGGAAGGGCACAGGCGTGGCTCACGCCAAAGCAGCCTCTAGTAGTAAGCGTCTTCGAGGGTCGTTGAACTGTACTCACTGCATTTCGCGGAATCAATGAGGCAAAAAACATCCTCTACTTCTCAGTCCAGCCTTCGCCGTGGCTCTCGGACTGGCTAAGAAGCAAGTCACTCCAGGTAACTTGCAAGCAAGCCTTGTTATGGGCAAGCAAGTTTGATCTCTGGAGACGACTTGTGCTTGGTAAGCAAACAAGTCTAAGCGTTCAAACTTGACTTGTTTGTTAGCTAGTCTGGCGGCCCTACTGTTACATGACGGACTCACGCTCTCAGTCCGTCTGACCTCAGACTATGCTTCTGTTAGTGCGTCGTCTGCCTACGGTACTCGAGTCTCATCTGGGTAGCAGGCCTAGACGCTGCTAAGACGGGAGATTAAGCATACTGCTCGTTGCTGGAGGCGATAAGGCTTTGTCCAGTGGACATGCTACGCCGTCACGTAGTTAGTAACAGCATAGCAAGCCTCGATCCACCGTTATAGACTTACGGCAGCTGATGTATCTAAACCCACGACTTTGCCGTAGACCTTGAAATCGCTTGGTAGCAAATCGTCGCCTGTAGCCTTGCTACCGGCCCTCAAACCATATATGTAGCGCTAGTAGATCCTCTGGGAGCTCTTGCGTATGCGTCCAAACTGCTCATCGAGGAGCAGAGCAATGTGTCAAGTCTGTCTCCTTCTCGTCAGATCTCAAGGTCAAGATCCTGCTGAGACGAAGGCGAATAGCCTGTATTAGCGGTCAGCATGCTGTAATCTGTTATGGAAATGCTGGAATTGCCTGCTGTGGTGTCGAGGTCGCTCCGCTGGTAATGATCGTCCCGACCAGGGTCCCAGATCGAATACCGAGCGTGGGGTCTTGTAGCACACCTTCTAGGGTAGCGCCCAAAGGTAAAATTGCCGATGCAGCGCCGGTTATGGCCGCCTTGTTGTAAAGGACGAGCTGGTTTGCCACGTCGAAACTGCCTTTGACAGCGTAAAGCTTGATCTTTGAGGCATCGTAGATAGCACCGATTATTGCAGCCTTGCCAGCCTGGCGCAGCTTGCTGTCGATCTGGTGAAAGGTGAGATCCAGGATGCACTGAACCACCTACAGGGCGCCGCTGTCAACTTGCTCAATCGCGAAAGCTATTAGACATGCTCCATGAGACTTGTGTCCGTAGGACAATATGTAGATCCCGCCTTCCTTGTCCATCCAGAGCTGGTAGAAGCCATACTCTTGCAGCCCGCGGTTCTCGATGCGTTGTCGCAGTGCTTGAGACAGAGCGTCCACTCGCCATAGACGATTTCCTACCGGAGCGGTTATCGTTCACCCGTCCGGTGACAGGGAAGAAGCTAAACGGGAAGCCCGTACGCAAGGTAAGCAATGATCATTGGGATGAATGGCGCAAGTCTATTGTTGCATTTCCCGCGCAGCGTTCGCAACTGGCTTCCTTCAACACCTGCACTCGCTACTTTAAGTGCCCGTCCTCACAATCGCAAGTCTTATGTCGAAGACGAGAAAGTCGTCGACAACACCATCCTAGCCGTCAACACGAGCGCCGAGGACACCACCGAGCTCTCAAGCGACAATGAGCAAGACATCGACTTCGACAAGTAGCAGGCAGATGCTGCAAACAAGTATCGCTACAGCATCGCCAGCGACCATGGGCCTGTGTTCGACGTCGAGAATGTATTCCCGTAGAAGGAAGGTAACCTACGATACCGATACTCCTACGACTAAACCTTCGCTTAAATAGCCTAGATAAAGCTTACTAAGGCTACCGACTAAGACGGCGACGATAGGAGTTATCTACTCGATAAGGTTGAAGCCGCTATTGTAAGTACTAGTAGTCGTATTACGTCCCTCGTCGGTAGCGAGTACGAGATACTAATGTAGTTTAATTATCCGAAGTCTTAACTATTCTTATCTATAGAGTACTATAAAACCCTCTTTTATTCTCTATACGTTGTATATGTACTCGTTGTTACCCGAATCTAGTTGCGAGTAAGAACATCGCCGTAGCTCTCGCGGAGCGCTATAATTCCTTATAGCCTCTACTAAACAGTTTTCTTAGCGGCCTCGTTAACTATTAGTAAGACTTAGAATACGGTCTCGCCGTATACGAACATCTTATAGGTCTTAAGCTTACTAACTATAGCAGGTACCTTAAGTACTATCCGATATATCTTCTCGACTCCCTTCTAGATACCTAGGAACTACTTATATATAGGATTCTAGAATATCTTCTTATCTACCTTAAACTTGTCCTTAATAGATTTAGCCTCGTCGAGAATACTCTAGATGTCCTAGCGCGGGATAGGGTTCTCGTCGATCGATATTAGCTAGTAGAACGGCGGACTAGTAGGAACTTACTATACCTACTTTAAAGCATCTAATGTTAAAGTATTAAGATTAGCCGCGAGGGTTAGGACTATAACTTACTTCCTAACCTCTTAGGGGAACTAATTATCTTCTTTATTAATATCTAAGTAGTATTACCTAAATCTACTAGCTTAATTTACTAACGAAGTAAGGCTACTAGTATAGCTACAAGAATAGCGCCTACATTAGCGGGGGTAAGGTTCCGTAATATATAGTACTTATCCTCGGCTGTCGCTTTATCTACGGCTACGGCCTCGCCTATACGGCTATTTTATACTCCGATATACTAGATACGGTCTACTTCGAGCCTAATATTAGCGATCGCCTAGATAATTAATCTAGTTAGGCGATAGTAGAGGATATATACTTCGTATAGTAAACTAGCTTATATTATTAAAGAGGTAGGGGCGAGCGAGAGGAAGATAGATAAAGTCTATACTATAGTAAAACACGCCGTTAAAGATTAATGCGAGAACTTCGTCGTAAGGTACAAGTTCGACTTAGTAGGAATAGAGGTAAAGTACTCCGTAGTATGTCGTCGGAATAGACGTCCTACAAGCGAGACGGTACCGCTGCAACCTTAATGTAGAATACTACCTTATATAGTAATTTTGAATGCCGATAGAGCGGCACATACGAGATTGTATCAGGTACCGCGCAGCTTAAATTAGGGCGAAGCTCGGCGCCGTAGTTACGCTAACCCGGCGGGAGTCTATAGTGCAACTAGAAAGTAAGATCCGGCTTAAAGCTTGCGCCGCTTTAAGCCATCCGATGCTTGCTTAGTATAGAAGGCGTAAGTATCCCGTAAGGCTTTATCGCAAATGTCCGTGTAGTCTTAATCCTGTTCATGTGCAAACGTGCTTCCATAGTGTTAGTAAACATCGAATCATTAGTATTGGGGATCGTGGACTAGCTGCAAGGGTCTCCGAGAAAGCTGCAATTTACTCCCGACCACTAAATGTCTCGTCTCTGTGTTCGGCATTCTTCGACGCCTGAAGTAGGTCTTTGCTAATCAAGATCATATGGACGAACGCCGTTCCTCCTGGATCTTCGTTGATCGCTTTAGGATTGCTAAGTTGTGCGAGACCAAGTTGCAAAGCTGATGTGGACGAAGAGCATGACACCCAAGTATTGGAAGGCCTACGCTCTTACATACCACGTAGCGTGCAGTCGTCGACGGGAACAGCACTGTTAGGCCTTTCCGTAGCACAAAGAACGCCATCGGCATCTAGGCGGTGGACTTTCCGGATCCTTGTAGAACGACTTTCGGACAATGTCGGTCGGGCTGTCAAGGTGTGCAAAGCCAATCTCGCCATCTGCGCAAGTTAAGATTGTGTCCCACCCGTCTGCGTCGATGTGTAGCGTGGTTGATGCACTAGGTTCAGCGAATGTCGCCTATGCGTTAGGGTTCCTGGATCGCAATTGCTCTGCATTCGCTGCATTGCTGTTCGCGATAGGTTCCTATGCCTTTTGCAGCAGACATACCTTCGGATCCAGAAGAAAGTGTAGTTGAACGCCCTCCTTCAGCAGATCGAAATCTAGGAACCTGTACGGGTGTTCGGTCGGTGCAGGATCTTCGAATCGATCGAGAAAATCGGTAGCGCACTCTATCGTCAGTGAAGATAACTAGCGCCGTGAACGGCCTGTCGATTGTAATGACCTCTTAGCTATCGCTTCCACTTGTGAACGTTGCTAACATGTCTTCTTGGAATATGATCTACGTGTGTCCTAGGAATTTTCGACTCGTCTGCGCAAGACTGCAAATCCGCTCTTGGTCGTTGCGAGGGGGAAGCACAGACTGTGTCGATTTCGGATTCTAGATCCTGCAAGAACCGAGCAAGAGAAGAGTCGGTTTGCCAAGTCCAAGGACAGGTCTTTGGTCGGTTATGCTGTTCGGCTGGAGGATCCTCGCTCGTGACTATAGCCTCGTGATCCTCTAGCGGAAGGAACACACGCGTTCCTCGCCGGAATATGGAAACTGCCGAGGGCTGTGGCTGCAGATGTTGCTGAGTCTCTAGTGGTGCTAATCAAGGGGCTAAGAGTCGCAATATTGGTCTGACATTCGTATGTGACGCTTTATGAAGGCACGCCGAATGCCAGTCCGGGGGGGGGGGGGCGCGAATGTCGCTGCTAGGGCAGGGATGTTTTGTGCTGCGCTGGGATATACGAGAACTGCGGTAGTGGATACAGCTTGAACGGGTACTAATGTCCATAATGAGTTGTATGGTACCTTACGGCATTTGGCGCGAACAGCATGGGAGTAGATACGTGCTTACTCGTCTGGACCCCATCAGCCGTTACGACTGTCGTTGTCGCCGTCTGGTAGGGAACTGAGATAAATGCCGCGAAAGTGGTAGTGTATTTATCTGCTTCTTGCACAGTCTTGCTGTGAGTGCGATCTTGACTTGTTTGTGGCAAGTGTCCGTTCCAAGGTGCTTGACCTGCTATGTTAGCGAGCAGAGGCGCCGGGCTTGAGCAATCCTTGGTAATGATGAATGTTCCAGTATCTTGTGTGTCGTAATTGTTGCCGCGAAGTGCGAATCTTGAGTGTCCGCGTTACACGAAGCCGAATGCTGCTATACGCCGTCTTTCTCGAATACAACACGTCCGCACATGGCAGTGAAGGCTCAAGATATAGACTTTAGCAATGGTCGATTAGGAAGAGGACTTACGACGTCGAGACAAGCACATCCCATCTTACGCATAATAGCTTTCGACAGAGCGAATGTCCGCCCAAAGGCGTACTACCTCACTAGCACGGTATCGAAAAGCATCTAGCTCGCTCGCAAGGAGCCGGCATGCCTCTACATTCGGCATATCCTTCGTATGGTCGCCGACTCCTGCAGAGCAGCAACACAAAAAGGCGGTACCTCCTCGGGTAATTACAAGACGGAAGCACCAGCCTCAACATATCATCTGATCGACAGCCCGACAGTTGTAGTGCTCACATAGCCAAGCGTGGCCCCTAAGTTAGCGAGGAGATAAGGTCGTGTCCAGCACGTCCAGCCAGTCAGCTAAGGGAAAGGTGTTCTCGAGTCGATGGTGCTTGAATGACAATGACTTTCCAGGTTCGTAGGCCGGTCTGCAGTCGGATTAATGCTTTTCCCAATCCTCTGCCTGCAGCGGTCGAGGGACGCAAACTCCATACCAAGCAGCTAGCTGCCTTACTGCAGCCTCCTCTCGATTATCCTGACTGTTCACATCAAAAGTGAAACGCAATGCGAAGATCCAGACTATCAAAAGCACGAGAGAACAGCTGCCAACACAGCAATCGCCTCAAACGACACGCCTGAGAGACGCCATCGGTCCTGCAGAGACAAAGAGCCAGCTTAACCACACGTCCAGTCAAGAGACAGCTTCGCATACTCAGTCATCGCCGTCATAGCCGACGCCGAAAGTGACGAAGAAGCGTATCAGTACAGGCGAAGCTTGCGGCGGGGCATGTGTCATCGGGTTACTGTCTGCCAAAGAGGAGGTCGAAGCCTGCCTACATAGCCTAACGTGCAGCATCGGATGATGGAGAGAAGGCGAAGATGTCGCTGTTGTTATCGTGGTCCTAGTCATCACCCTTGTTTAAGCACGGGCGCTTGTTGGGTTGAGGCGAGATGTCCGCGGAAGAGAAGGACGTGCGAGGACGTCTGGCTGAAGGCATGTGCATGTGCATGTGCATGTGCATTTACAGGTACAGTGGCAAAGATACGATCCTGATTCTGGGGTCGTTCTTTGGGGATGCAGACGTCGCATCCTCTGGATATTGCTGACTCTCGGCAGGCAGCATCTCTTCTTGCATTTGAGACTGCCTACCCGCGCGATTGAACGCATCGCTACAGTGCATGTTGTCCCCGTCGCCAGCTTCTACACCTCCAGCATCCTCTGGACGAGGTAGTGTCCTCGTGTCGAAAACCTGTGCTGCTTGTTCTTCTGGCTGTTCTGTTTCCTCTTCCTCGTCATCGTCGTCGTCTTCTTGCGCGTACGCTTGCTGGTGATAACGTTCGGCCCACGTAGATGTTTAGCCGACTCAATTGCCCCCCCCCCCCTCTGCAGTCACATCGAGTTTTCTCCTGGACCACCATCACGATCACCATCATCAGTATCCTGGTCTTGGTCATCGTCCATCTGCCCAGCGTTATTGTCCTGCCGTGTCCATATGTAGCTGGCCAGCGAAGCTTACGGAGCTTACGGAAGAGTCTCAAAAAGTGGTCCCTGCAGCCTGCAGTCGAGCGCAGCAAAGTACATATATAGCATCGTAAACCTGCAGCCCTTGCAAGTCCCCACCCCATCAGAACAGGCAGTCATACATCGATGGGCGGAAGTGTTACAAGACGGCCGGTAGGAGGCGCTGCCAATGCCGCTGCTCCCAAAGCTAACAGCAGACAAGCCGGCGGTTGCTCAGCTACCGTCGCGCTGCAATGGAACAATGCGGTGTTAGTGGAGACGTATAGGGTCTAGAGGGACAACGTGATTTGTACTTGGCAAAGTACGAGACATTGAGTTGCAGCTCATTCAGCAGACGAAGATATTGAGCTGCTCATTCAGCAGGCGACGGAGACACGGAGCTGTTCGTTCATCAGGCGATGCAGACCTTGAGCTGCTCATTCAACAGGCGATGAAGACATGGAGCTGCTCGTTCAAGAGTCAATGGAGGCATTGAGCTACTCGTTCAGCAGGCGATGAAGACCGACCCAGAGTATGAAGGCAGTCTACTAAAGCTATCACGATGTACATACCACCTATCATACCTGTCCACTCATCGCCTGGCAATGGTAGTGTTCGCATTTTCCATCTTCATCATTAAGATGTACACTTCTTACTCCAAACACTTATTCGAACTCCCGCAGGCCGGCCGTCCATAATCACGAAGAACTTCGCCTTGCGGAGCTTCTTTGGATGTTGTTGAGCTCCGCCGGTGAGATCTCGGGGATTGAAACGCACTGTACAAGACGACCCATCCAGCTCAGCAGCCAACGACACACTTTCACGCCACACTCAGCAAAACCCACGCAAGAGCTTAGAGCAACTACGCTAGCAATCCTACGCCCTGCTTGCTTGCACATCCTCGAACCCCTCACTTCCCTTCACTTTTCCACGGGATTGTCCTCCTGTCCGAAGCTATGGGGCTACTCGGTAAGGTTCACTGGGTTTGAATGAAAGTGGGTTCAAGGTGTTCATGGAGGCATTGACGGGTGGTGATGGAACGGTGTACTTTGTCCAGCGGGTTGACGTTTGGTTTTGGGTGAATGGCCAGTATCTCCCTCTGCCTCCCTCTCCCTCTCGCCCTCTCATATCTGTTAAAATCTTCACCCTTGTTCCAGCGAGCTCGAAACCCAAAACCCAACCAAGTAGTTCGTAGGTTCCATTTTCCAATTCTTAGGACGATGTATCCTCGAGCTTGAAAGTACAGCAGAGGCGAAAGGAGCAGGGAAGTGGTCGAGTAAAGAACAGACGAATAAAGGAGGCGCATGTAGTAGCATACACTAATTAGGCTCTCTTGCAGAGCAATTCCTTATAGTGTGAAGAGGCGCAGACACATGATGTGGCAGGCTGGTCCTTAGCCGCACCGGGCTCCCTTCATAGGGCGAATTTTCAAGGCATGAAGAGGCGCAGATAAATGCTCACGGGGCTGATTCTGCCATACACACTAGGCTCCCTTTGCAGAGCGGGTCCTCATAGTTGTAAAGAGGCGCAGACACATGCTTAGGCGGGCTCATTCTGCCAGACGCCTTAATTTTCAGACAGCGGTAGAAGTTTTGCGCATCGGAGATCGTGTCTAGACGACATCGCCGTGAGCCGCTGAGCGAAGTCGGTGTGGCTCGTAGCGTGACCTTAAGTAGCCCGGCCCTTCTTCGGTGGCATAGGTGTATAGCAAGGCAAGTCTTGGCCACGACCGCGGAAGGCAGCTCGATAGATTCGTTCCAGTACGATAGATGGCATCCTCCGACTCGACTTCTCTTTTGCATTTCTGCTGAAGGAGATCGGTTTCCTCGCGGAGTACAATTTCAGTAATTGAGGGCTGCTTTGGACCACTTTGCAGGGCTTTTTTTGGTCGTTGTAGGATCGATTTCAGAGTCGATTTGGACTGAAGACATCAATAACTTCATGAGACGCTTCAGACACTTGAATGATGCAAGTTTTTGGAGTACTACGAGTAAGATGCGAATGACTGACCGGTCTTTAAGGCACGCTTTGGTGTAAGGTCCAGAAACGTGGACGAGTAGTTAGTCCTCGCCGCGTGCTTAGGCTCAGACATCCAGTCGGTGCTTCCGTGCTTGGCTGTTCGATGCGGTTATATGTCGAGAAATCCTTCGAGCTTTAACGGTGTTAGCCAGGGTCTAATATGATATCGTACATGAGTGAAAGCACACCTTGTCGGCTATCTCCAGGTTGTGAGGGAATTGATCTATCGGACGAAATTGGAACTCGTCTACTACGACGACACCAGGTTGCATCGATTGTTGATTACGCTTTGTCCGATAATGGTAGTACACTAACTGCCAATAGCAACAGATGGAGCTGTCTACCAACTAGCTAATGCTAATACGGTTCCCTCGGACAGCGCACACGCGAGGACTGCCAGAGCCGTGTACAGCAGCCTCGTATACATCCCAACACCCGTTAGGTACGAGCTTTCCTGCCGGTGTTACTCTAGTAGAGAAGGACCGAACGTGGGAAAGTAAGGGCGGTGGCTATGAATACAGCCAGGCATCGTTCGACCGCAGCTTCTGGGACGTTTCGATAGAGTTGCCGTAACAGAAAGTTAGGCAGGGGACACTAGAAGGATCGCAGAGCAATGGTCTCACCTCGCGTGAACCCGTGTCACGAGCAAGATAGGAGATAACAATAGTAAGACAGTATTGAATCGGCGTGCGGAATGGATGGTAGCCTCTTACGCACAAGCGTTAGTTCGATAGTATAGGTGTCTTGCACTTTTGGCCTGGCTCTGTGTCAAGCTACAGCAGTGGAGAACTTCTGCGGCATGGTCTTCCTAGTCGATCAGTACATCCTGTAGGTTAACTCAACTCGAGTAGGGGATCAAAGCCTAGTAGTAGCTGAAACCGCGCTCTGCACGCTGTCTTGCAACATTCGATGCAGTTTGTAAGAGAGACGCGAATGACAATGATCGTGCGCTGCTGGGACCAGAGGTCTCCTGTGGGTTGACTTCGCGCCAGTTAGGGGATCGAAGCGTTATAGAAGCTGTAGCAGTGCGTCCTGGGCTTCTCGAACTGCTTCACGTACAAGCGCAATGAGATCTTGCAGCAATCATTCCGAGATCACGACTCCTCTGCAGGCAATAGACACGTGTGCTTCGCAAGCTTCCTTAAGCAGAGACACACGTTCCTCGGCTGCAGCGCATACTCGTGGGATACACCGGTCGTTTGCGTCAACATATTCGCATTGCAAGAGAATGCCGCCGCTGTGCTGGTTGGGCAAACCAGAAAGACCGGTCGATTAGCGGAGACGACGCACAGCAGTACCCATTACGAGTTGATTGAATGCGCTGGAGCAGACAGATCTCGCTAGGGTTTGGCAAGTGTGTCAATCTCTGTCTTCGTAGTCCCCCAGTCTTCGCCTTCGGCTTATGCTTGATAAAACTTCTCTCCAGGAGACCGCACGTCTACCTTCGAGGTAACTTATCCCAAGACACTCCAGATCTGGCCCTTTGGTCGCCAGCCGCCGCAGTCGTATTTGTCATCGCAATTTAACACCGCCTCTTCTCTCTTCGCGAACAACGCTACGGGACTCGTGCTTCTTGCGCTGTCACCATAAAGCTCACAGTCCATTCGATCTTCGGAGTGCTTCTCGGGTCGAGTTGGTTAGCTGCCGAGGAGTGATAGCGATAGCTGCGGACTTGGTCGCCATTAATGGATACTATGGTAGAGGCCGAATGTTATGACATTATGCGGACACCTTAGTTAACAGATTTCCGAGGCTACATTCAGACTTTAGCAGGCGGCCATTGTCGCATATGAGCAGTGTTGTTTCCAGGGAAGGACCCTTGCTCTATGAATCTGTGGCCTAGTGTTGAGGACATTCTTGCGATGCTGTAGAAGATCTCGTTGCATAACGACCCGAGCCACTAAAATGTATAGTAGCCGAACATTCATGCGTAGCCGTCTCTATGCTCGGAAGGTTCGCCCTCGTATGCTGCACCTGCAGACAGTAGTGTACTAGCAATCCAGCATGCTACATACATGTAGGGAGTTTGTTGAGTCGGTGTCCCAAGTCCATGCCTGCTAGTTGTGTTGTAACGACGCCGTTAATTGGGAGTACGTAGATAAGTGCAACGACACGTAGCAGCTTGTAAGGCTGGAGGTTGTAGTGGTGCTCCTAAGACACCGCGAGACATGTGGCATTATCTTCTTCGTGCTTTCTGCTTTGGTAAGGGTTAGTAGCTAGTGCTGCGTCCTCGCGAGACTCCCTAGACCGGGACGGACGACTCGTAGGTTCCAATTTCTTCACATGACCCACTGTATCAAGGCGCATACACAGCGCGAGGACAGCGCTTCGCAGGTCTTGATGCGTACCGCAAAGAGTAAAAAGACCAGTCGCTGCTGCTACTAGGGTGCTGGATTGTGTCGTTTGCTGCCTCTGCCCCTCGCATCGTGGACAGCCGAACAGAAGGAATGTGAGCAGAATAAGCCATTCCTATTCGCGTGCGGCGCCGAGATACTGGCGATCCTGGACGCATATGGAAGACAGTGCCGGCTGAACGTCGTCGTTTTGCGCGGCGTCGGTATCGACTGTACTGTCACATCCATATGCTTCCGCAGATCACCTTCGATGCTTGCGATCCTCGTCGATCACTCCCACATCGCAGCATCCATCGGCAATCATGCAACTTACGGCCAAGCAAGTGAGCTGCAGCGCGCCACATTCTTGATCCACCAACTCCATTCTCCTGGAACCACAGGGAACATGACGACGTTCACCACCGGCTGCAACGCTGCATCAGCGACCCAAGCGACATACAAGCTTCTCACATTTGGTTGTGACTCGTCCATGAGCAGCAGCAATCGAAATCTGACGAAGGCTTCGCAGGTTGATGACAGTCCTTCCATTAGATTGCAGCCCCAGTGCTGGCAATGCGCCTCGAAGTAACGCGGCCACGCTCATCTTGATTCCTGCGATGCCACGTCGCTTTACCTCGGGATCTTGTCACAACGATCTCCTGCAGAATCTCCTCCTCCTGACTTCTTGCAGCATCAGAGCGAAGGCATTCGGCCGCTTCATTCGCATGCTCGAAGGAGATGCGGTTGGTATAGAACCTTCCGGGAGGGCGGATCAGGAGTCCCGGATATGCTGGGAATCTTGTAAGTACTGACTATTTCGACGTGGGTCAGAAGATGTACTAGGCATTCGCCGTGCAATCAGCCTGTCTCTAGGTGATCATGGTCTTGGCGTCGGAATCGTGTCATCCAACAGCAGTCAGAGAGTAGTTGGCTTTGATCGCTGTGTCTTTGGCATGCTCTTGCGGCGACATATCGCTTGCGGAATCGGTTCCTGCTGTAGTGGGTCTGTGTGCTCCTGTGTCGTCTGCGCCCTCGTCACCAGTCGATACTGCGTGTCACGTTTAGTAACCACAACAGACAACGCTCCGTCGAGCTCTCGCGGCTGAACATCTCTTACTTAGGACCATCACGGGCATGCGTCGAAAGCTGAACGATGTCAAGCCTGCTAGGCGGATCGTTGCTTCGGCTTTCGTGTCTTGCTCGCGATGCTAGCATGCGCACCGAGCTGTCGATAAATGGCTGGAGGGAGTCGATAACACTAGGTCGAGTGAGTGAATGCCTTTCTTGCGCCTCGATGCACTTCGTCACCAGTACTAAAGGTAACGCTTCGACGCATGGAAACCGTGTCCTGCACATCCGCAGTCTCCTCTGCAGTACCACTCTCGGCATTACTATCCAAGGCATCGGCATCCTTAGAGAGTCTGCTTTTTCGCAGAGTTACTGCTGTCAGTAGCGTAGCCCGTCTCCCAATCCTGACAAGCTTTACCTTTGCAGAGACGTCATCTACTTGAACATTCTAGGAGACTCGGTCCTCTTTAGGCACCTCCTCATTGTTACTAGCCTCTCCTTAACGTTAGCAGGCTCTGCGTCGGATGCCGTGCCCACGGCTGCGTTGGCCTTCGTCACGTCCCCGATATGTATTAGCTTGATTTCGTCTATTAGGTCGGTGTTCTTTGGACTTGCAGACCTCCTCTTTAGTAGTACTTTCGGTGTCGGTAGAGGTGACTAGCGGTCTTCTTCATCCTTCTTAGTGCCTGCCCTTAAACGCCTTGCAGCCGAGGAAAAGCTTAACACCTGCCTTGACGAGGTCGGCACGCTGCATAATCGCTTCTAGCAACGTCGGAGTGGAAGATCGGCTGCCCTAAGGGGATTCTGCTACTGTCCTGTTGGAACGCTAACTCCGGTGATGGTCGTTGTAGTGACAGACTCCGCTCATTATGACCGACAAAACCACGGCTATAAATGATACGGTATCGGTGGTGCTGCACCTCTGCTAGGGCCGGTAGGGGCCTCTGATGCTGGCTTATGATTCCAACCTCCTAGCTAATCTTCATCGACTGCATTAGGTGTTCGAATTCGGTCCGCTGTTGCTGCTCGTCCTCGTCTTCGGGCTCGTCTCCGGGCTTCGATCGCGACACTTTCGTACTATTACTCGATGCTCGGCGGTGTCGCTCTCTAAATGTGTAGCCTAGGCGATGTTGTATCGCCTGTTCCCCGGCGCGTGCACGTTCTTTACTGTATATAACCTGCCAACGGTATGCCTCAACTACACTCAAGTCTCTACATAGTAGGCTGATGTTCTTCGACCGGAAACTCGCTGCGAGACTCTTACGACATGGACCTGGCTGATTGACGACTTGCTGACTGCGGATTCAAGCAGACTGGAGAGTGCGTGTTACTGGCTTTACTTAACGCGTCGGTGCACGCGTTGTTGCAATGGCTTGACGATGTTACCGTTCTAGTAACGACGGTGTAACGGTCTGCTTAATGCAGGCGCTGCGAAGAACACATTGATACCATTATTGTGAGAGAAAGAGCTGGATGTAGCGCGAAAGCCAACCTTCGAAGATTTAAGCTGTCTGCCGAGGGGATCACCTGCCAAGCGCCTAGGCTTCCCTAGACTTCTCCTTCTCCAGACTTCGCCAAGCCCAGACTAGGACGGCTGCCTCCGCAGCCGCGTTGTTATGCGTACGCTGGAAGGCGGGGAACGAGGAATACATGTACTGCAGTAAAGTTCTGGTAACGACGTCTACTACAAGCGAAGATACGCACGCGCGATGGAGACTCTACTTAGCTAGGGCCGAAGTGCTTACTGTATGCCTTGCCGAGGATTGTGTCCTTGCTCAAGATTGTCGTCCTACTAAAGATTATGTCCTTGCTGAAGATTGTCGCCCTGCTGAAGATTGTCGCCCTGCTGAAGATTGTCGCCCTGCAAAAGATTATGTCCTTACGAAAGATAGTATCCTTACAAAAGACTATCGCCTTACAAGAATCGTCGCCCTGCTAGAGATTGTCGCGCTACTATAGTTTGTCGGCCTACTAAACATTGTAGCCCTTACTAAAGACTATGCCGCTGCTAAAGATTGTGCTAAAGATTGTACTAAAGATTATACTAAAGATTGTACTAAAGATTATACTAAAGATTGTACTAAAGATTATACTAAAGATTGTACTAAAGATTATACTAAAGATTGTACTAAAGATTATACTAAAGATTGTACTAAAGATTATACTAAAGATTGTGCTAAAGATTATACTAAAGATTATGCTAAAGATTGTACTAAAGATTGTGCTAAAGATTGTACTAAAGATTGTAGTTCGGCCTTAGCGGTGCACGGCTACACGCGATACGCGGTATAATTATAGCTAGCTGCTATTAATATTTAATAAAGCTGCCCTAAACTCGGTAACAGCGTTACCGCCTACGACCGTACATTACCCGCGCAGGAACTCGAAAGATCCTCGCCTTCTATAACAAACTTATAGTCGAGTAGCTACCTCGCTTACTAGTTATGCATCGAGGTTCCTACCTCGCAACATTAAGCTCGCTGCTCAAGAGCAATCTTCGATTTACGCCCGCGAAGATCTGCGAGGAAGTGCTTTATACGTAGAACTTCATCTCGCACTTCTAGAGCTAGCCCGGTTCCTTTCGCACTACCGGAGTTGGGCCCGGTTCCTAGAAACGCGACCCCTCGCCTACTTCTTCTCCCTGTTATTAACTACAACGCACAACACCAACAGCGATCCCGTTAACCTACGATAATTAATGCTCTACATCTGTTACTACTATGGAAAGAGACCGTAGACTTTGCTTGGTTTGCGGTTCATTATGGAGTAAACGATTGAGGTAATGACAGTCGACTTACCGAGTAGCGGACCGCCCTCCTCACACGAAACGAGCGTCGACCGAGTGCAAAGCAGCATGATCGCTGATAGTAGCAGGATCTCAAGCACGCTACTATGGCATCTGCTAAGAAGCTAGGCATGGTGGACACTTGAGCTCCACTGGTGAAATAGATGCTTGATGTGCTTAAAGAACTCGGTACTGGCAAGAATGGCACGGCACTCACATGGGTCAAGTGTATATCCCAGGTCTTGGTGAACGCTAGGTCCAACGACAGCGGGTGATAACTCTTGGACGTGTTCGGTATTGCATGCACACTGTGTGTTGGTGATGTGTGTGATCGAGACGCATGCTCAGATTCACGCGCCACATCAGAGTAGCTTGCTTACAGAGGGAATATGGACGATGCCGACCGTGATGTACTTAGCTCTTGATGCTCCCTCTTTCTCGCAGTGCATTTGACCTGATGCCGATCGGTATGCCGCAGCTCGGCAACAATGAGATACTCGTGGTGCATGCATCACCGCTGTAGTGGGAACTCTGTAAGCGCGTGCTTGCCTTCTCCGCCTGAGGCTTTAATTGCTCTCAGCCTTCAGCCGCACTGCGCGAACAGGCCCAACGCTACGCATTTTATTCACGTACGATTTACATACACCACCAACGTCTTCCTCTGTCCGTCGATCCATCTAGGTCGCGGGTGGGCGGGCGAATGTGTCTTGTTGCCGGAGCCGCAGAGGGTGAGCGCGTAAGGAGTAAGGTCCGGGCCGCTACCTAAGAAGCTGGGGCCGATATTCATAATGGGTCCATAAATTCCACATCAATTCTGTAACCACCCACGCTCGCTTACAGCAGGTCCTAGCCCCTTCTCGATCGCAAGGCTACACAAATTCTAGAAACAATACTTTCACAATCGTCATGGTAACAACAGAGCGCTGCGGATCTTTTGTACCAGTTCCTTTTCCGATGTTCGAACGTTGTGGTGGCCTATCTCCTGCAAGGCGAACGAGGCTTAAGATCGATTGCTATCTGCCAAGAAATAACTACCCCACACCATAAGGCAGCAAATTCACCGTTGTGCATCAATCTGCTGATTGAAGAGTTCGGGCTTTAGAACTTCTCTACCCTCTTTAAAGACGTCCAAAGCAAAGTCTCTCGAGCTCATGCAGTATGACCCAAGAAATCGATTGTGCCGACGGAAGTCGAACAAGTTGCTTACGGATGCTCGGGTGGAAAGCAGAAGCCGAGGTCCCGATCAAATGCGCGTTATAGCAAGGCGAGGGCGAGTACGAAAAGGAAACCGCGACTTTCCTCCAGCGCGAGATCACCAACAAACATCACAAGGACGAATGGGCTACATGTAAAGGATGCATCACTAGATATCCCAGTTCTCAATAGCTGACTCTCAAACCTGCAGCTTGTTTCGTGAGATGCGTTACTGAATGTCGTTTTATCTTTTCCCTTTCTTCAGCCCGTGCCACGTTTCGTGAAGTTCTTTCCACCTCGCTTACCTACCTGCTGCCTTGTCGCCTTACACTCTCTATCTCTACGAGGGCATATTGACGTCGCAATTCCTCACAGATCCATGTCGAGAAGAGCTTCGAAAGCCTGGATCTGGGTTTGCTTGGGGGTCGTGGTGTTACTGCCGGTGGCTTTGTTGGCGGTGGCTTTGTTGGCGGTGGCTTTGTTGGCGGTGGCTTT